>BEXV01000367.1:98398-112873 GCA_003118195.1 Hemicentrotus pulcherrimus | reverse complement strand
GCAAAACGAATAACGGCCCAAGAAGAGGCGATAGTGATTGGTATAGAAAGGGGAGGGGGAGAAAGGGGAGGGAGACAGAGATAGAGATAAGAGAAAAGATTTTAAAAGGTAAATAAACTGCTAATCAGCATGTGAAAGTACAGAAATAAAAAATATGGATATGGTGATATCCTATACAAGAGCAAAAAAAGATATTCACAAAATTACAAATACAACGTGACCAAGAAACACATGATAAGCAGAGAAGAAACCCAATTCCCTGACTGGGAATCCAGTGAAATTAATTTTCTGAGACATCTAGGGTCTTCAGAGATAATCTCAGTAATTGATTTCCTGCCATTTATATCAAGCTTCATGATTTTTTATTTTATTTTCTTTCAAAATTGAGCAAGAGTATAAATTCATGCATTACATGCATGAGGTATCAAATCAATCGCTCTCAGCGCAAGTCAATATACACGTTTAAAGGTGCTGATCAATATTGTTGGGACCATTATCATTATGCTCCACAACGGTTGTTTGAAATGTTGAAGAAAGCATTAAAAGCTTATCTCTTTCAATACTTTCATAAATATTTCCAATGATTGTATGAAGTGAACACTGCAATGACAGGGTCGTATCTCCCGATACGCATCATCATAAACATTATCCTTATCATTAACTTGTGAAAAGAAGAACTCAAATGCTACTATCACTCTAGGATATATAAAAGATTCATTTACAATTTTATCTCATTTATTTTCACCTGAAAATATTAACAATGAACTTCTACACTTGGGTGTGAGTTTTCAGGGATGAACTGTAACAATTTATCAACAAAATAATGACCATGCACTTTAGATCTGATGCAGTGGTTATAATCATTCATCTATACTCTTAATTTGATATTATTCATTTGATATTTGCATTTTTCTTTCTTAGAAATATTGTATTTGTTAACTTTACCCATTTTTATGTCACCCTGGAGCATGTTTGATTAGAATGGCAAGCCTGGGCCCTGTAACACAAAAATCGACTTTACAATTAATCAGAAAAATTAATGTTTCATAAAGGGCAGTGGGCTTATTGTACTTCCTTTCTTGATCATTAAAAGGTGATTAATTCTGAAAACCAAATATGTATAAACTATATCACAGTTTAAAGCACATTGCACGGATATATCTGCTGCATAAGTAATTATCTGTAACTCAATATGTGTATCACAAAAAGACATTTGGACGCCAAGATGGTGAGACAAGGAGATAGAATGGTATGGAATGGGATGGTGAGACAAGGAGATAGAATGGTATGGAATGGGATGGTGAGAAAAGGAGATAGAATGGTATGGAATGGGATGGTGAGAAAAGGAGATAGAATGGTATGGAATGGGATGGTGAGAAAAGGAGATAGAATGGTATGGAATGGGATGGTGAGAAAAGGAGATAGAATGGTATGGAATGGAATGGTGAGAAAAGGAGATAGAATGGTATGGAATGGGATGGTGAGAAAAGGAGATAGAATGGTATGGAATGGGATGGTGAGAAAAGGAGATAGAATGGTATGGTGACTGAGCGAGGATGAATCAACCTAAGAGGTTGGCAAATATTTGCCAGCTACATCTCAACAAACAATATCATCCATTTTGCTTGGATTTATACCTCATAATATAGACATCATGTGTCATCGCTGATGCATTCTCAGTTTTAAGGGGGTGGGGAGGGTTAGCAGGCCTGTGCCCCCACCCCAGCACTTAACTTAAACAAAATGGCACCTGAAAATGTAATAACCTTTTTTTTAAAAATTCTTATTTTATCTTTCTTTCTTTTCCATTTTATGTTGCTGGAGGGGCTGGATTTGGCTTGATGACTTTTCTTGACATGTACCAAAACCCCCCCCCCCCCATAATTTGGATCTGGCCAAACACCATGGTATCAAAGCAGGGTATTACTTATTCTTATTAATTGAAATCTTTCTGAAAGGAGTGTGGTAAGTCCATATAGTAGATATTAAAGTCCAGTAACATATAGTCATGAATAACCTTGGTCTTAGTCTTGAAATGGAAGAAGAATGTTAAAGAGTTGAAGGTATAAAAGACTTTAAAAAAAAGAAAAGGAAAAATCATTATCTATGTGTTTAAAGAGAAACTTTTAATACCTCTTTTGTATTTTTACAGTTTGATAACTGGGTGATATATTTATGCTTTCTAGAAAATATATGGAAATTGAAGAGCAGCAAAGAAAGCAGACATACTAAAGCATTTTGTCTTGCACTCATCAGAATAAATAGCAAAAATGCACAAAAGCTGGATTCAAACATTATAAGCTGAAGCTGAAGGAAAAAAGTGCCTTGGAAAAAAAGGACTGTAGCAATGCTAGCTCAACCTATATAGAAACAATACCACCAAAAAGTTCATTCTTTATGTATGGAATAGAATACTTAGAACTGGTTGTTGTCTTCTTGATGTTCCCTGTTAACTTTATTTCACGACAGTAACCCCCTTTCTCTGACAATGTGTAATAAAAATCAGATTTTGATTTTGTGCAAAATTTGATTTCTGTACATCTTTATTTCCCAGGAAACTAAGATTTAATATATGCAATATACCAGAGCTAGCATATTATTTCCCCAGTCAATGAGACACATGAGCTCTAATTCACCATTCATCCATCTCTCTGTTTGAATGTGTTTACAATGTGTCTAGGCGTGATTGGCGATAGTACAAGATCAGATATCATTCAACCTGCCATTCTAATGAGATTTATATCTACTTTACGGCTGAGAAGAGGGTTTTCTTACACGGTCTGTGTCTTTCTCCTCGCTCTTGACTAATTAAGCAATCAGTAACTGTATCGCTACCCATTACTTGAAATTAGGTGTTGATAGTGTAAGGGCCCAACATCATTGAGCTTAAAAGGCAAAGGCAATTCGGCTGTGAATGGTGAGAATGGTAGGTCCACGAGATAGAAGCTACAATGTATGAAATTTATTATGCATGCGCAATGTAAGTACATGTCTGAAAGCTATTTCTAGGTTCCTCCATTTTCTGTGATGGCAGCAAAGAAAAACAAGAGAAAGATACTCCAAATCATATCAACAGCCAGATTGAAACAATGGAATGGGCTGAACTTTAGATACTCTACTAAAATGTTGTATGTCAGTTGGTCATCCACCAACACGCCTTTTATTATACTAGTCCAGTCCATTAGAACTTTAGATGAGTTTTTCGCAATTGCCAACGAACATAACAAAAGGAAAGTTGACATTATTATTTCTATGCTTCTACTTGCTATTGCCCATCACACATCCAAATATCAAATTTTTTGTATGTTTAATAATATTTTCTTGCGTTTTTCGTTATGATCCACTCTTGAAATCCCTTGAACATCATGATAAATCCTTATGATGACTGTCAGAAAATAAAGTACACATATGTGAACATAATTGCTCCAGTTAATCTCTCCCCCAACTTAGAGAGGCCATATAATTTCAGATTCAGGGGTGGAAGAGTTACCCTTTGATAATCCCAAGCATAATGAGATTCCCCTTTAATACTGGAAGCAAATAGGCTTGGCCTGTCTGCATGTAGAGAGAGAGAGGAAGATATGACTGGTTTGTTCAATGAACAGTTCAGACCAAGAGCCCATTTTCACACAAGAAGGAATTTAATTTATACAAAATTTGTATGAAGACATTTTGAATGAAGAATTATCATATATATATATATATATATATATATATAAAACAGGCATAGAATTATTAAGACTGTAGAATATTTCACAGGTGAAGTTAGTGATTACAGAATCACCATACTGCAAAAGGGGCACACGGGATAAGAGCATTATATAAGAGTTCAACTGACTCCATATGTTTAGTGTTAGCTAATGTCATGGCATTGCTCCAATGTACAGTGTTGGCTTATTCATTCAATTCAATTCAATAAAGGTTTTATTCACTTGACATTATGGCAGCCGAAGCTGAATTGCAGGTCATTTACAAGGTATGATGGTTAAAATACAGCATTGTACATGTAATCATTGGCACTGCTTGAGAGTAGGTACAGTGTTAGCTTATATCATTGGCACTGCTTGAGAGTAGGCAGTCATATCAGTTCAAACTCAACTTAAGCTTGAACATTATACCACACTACACCAAGTTAGAAAAAGGCTAAAAGTTTTCCTTTATAAGAAATTATCTAACACTCTTCCGCCTTGTGCTTTACAATACAATAAGAACTACAACCTCACCAACAAATACCACTTTTAATTACTACTTTTCAGGTTATATAATGAAAATGAAATATAACTCTGGATGGATCTACATGGGGAATGGTAACAAGTTAAACTCTTCTTCTATTAGCATCAAAGCACAATTTATTCCCTTCAGCATCTCAAAGTTAAAAATTCCTTATATTTAAAATCCCTGTCCCAACTGGCAATCTTCCCCTAAGCATCAACAGCATAAGGGGAGTTGGTGAAAGAAAATGAAAGACAGAGGAAAGGAGAGGGAGCAAGAGTCTGAGGGAGAAAAAGACAGAGAGAAATAGATAAAGAGAACAGGAGAGAGATAGAACAATGAAACAGAGAAAGAGGGAGAAAGAGAGAGCAAGAGAGAATGAGCATGAGAGACAGATCAAGACAGAGATTTAAGAAAAAAATTGCGAGTACAGAACTTGTGTTTTCAATTATGGTCCATGGTTCATACAGCAGCAATCCACTATCAGCAGCACAATAATATCTAGATATCTAAAAAGATACAATGCAAATATACACACACTACAACTCTGCGAGCTTACATTATCATCATCTCTTTATCTCTCTCTCTCCCCCATTTCTCCATGCTTCAGGTTGCTTGCACAGCGAAATGACATTTGCAAGGCAAATCAAATCCACTCAATTACGATTAACTTCCATAAGATCATGAGCCTCCAAGTTGGTGCAGTTGTACTTTTTAAAAATGTATCCACTACAAAACCCTAATTTGTTTGTCCATTGCCTAGATGCAGATTTGAATAAGGATCTTAGATGATTACTTATTTGGTTGAAAGTCTATTCACAAAATACCACCTGCCAAAACACAAAAAAAATATTGTGTTCACATTGTCGATGTGATCCTCATTTTTTTTTTTCGCTCGGAAGATTTGTTAGGGCTTACACTTGCATCCTAGCTTTACCACATCATACATGTGTCCAATAATAACCTGTAAAGATTTATATTCCTCATATTTTTCAAGGATATTTTGTTAAATGTATGATATCAATCAGCCAGTAGAACAGGTAAACAAACTTGGCTTTTAAGCTCAACTACTTAACACACATTATAAAATTATGTACTAGAAAGCCCCCAGCTTCTTTCATATTTCATTTTATCTAATTAATTTCTTTCCACTTTTACAAAGCAGATATTCTACCAAGTTATGTTTTACTTGCTTGACTGCTTATCAATTCAAAGGATCTGACAATAACACCTTTCTAGCATATTTCTATATTACCCATGTTTACATACTTGTATGTTATCAGGATCCTCAATGTTAAGAGATGTCATCTAATTGATTGTCTGTTTGGAGTCAGAAGGGCTTTAACTCATACACAGATTGTAATGCCATTCTGGCATTCAACAGACGGTATTCACTGTTACAAACTATCATAACATTAGGAACTTGGATGATACCACGGTATGGTAGGTCAAAACACCTACATGATACCACGGTAGGGTAGATCAAAACACCTACATGATACCACAGTATGGTAGATCAAAACACCTACATGATACCACAGTATGGTAGGTCAAAACACCGACATGATACCACGGTATGTTAGGTCAAAACACCTACATGATACCACGGTATGGTAGGTCAAAACACCTACATGATACCACAGTATGGTAGGTCAAAACACCTACATGATACCACAGTATGGTAGGTCAAAACACCGACATGATACCATGGTAAGGTAGGTCAAAACACCTACATGATACCCGCCAAACCCTGCAATAAATCTGAAGACAACAGATGCGACCAACCACCATAACTATTATTGGTGGGACTACTGCTGTGCTTGGACTACTGGGGGTATGGTGTACTTAATCAAAGTGACATTTTTATTGGCTACGCTTCGAGCATACCTTAATCATTTTTTCCCCCTTCAATTCTTTTTATCCTGAGCTGGTATATATGAATGTAGAAAAGACTTACAAAAAATGCACATATATTCCATCTAGGCAACGACAAAAAAAAGCATTAGCACAACATCTTTCATTTAAGGATAAAATTGTTAAAAAATCAGAGATCGCAAACTATAAGGAGTGTATTGTTGACCAGAAAACTGATGAAGAATTTGAAGAATAGGAAACTGGCAAGTTAACGAGAAGAGAATAAAATAAAAGGAACAAAAAAAGTCCCGGTAACTTTTGGTATCCTTTGAACATTTTTACATGTTATTAAGTGCACTTGAAACAGATAAAAAGGTTAATGTTGCAATTAGTGAGAGGTTCATGCCTATTTTTTCACAAAATGACTGTACCAAAAATAATAATTTTTGTTTAAGGGCTATCAATACTGTAGTTCTGTATTTGAAAGATATTGGGGTTTTGTTTTCATTTTGATCAACCAAATACATTTATCAGTGAACCATCCTCTTTCTGTACAAGAATGTTGACAAGTAATTTCCATTGACTGAGTACACGTTCAGGGAAGGCCGATTCTGGTTTTATATTGATCTACAACTTCAGGTTTGCTATCCGATATTTTGAATAATGATGAAGTTTTGTTTTTCATTTTGTTTCTACCAAAGACAATTATCCAGAGAACCACTCCTATTTTGGTAAGAAAATTCAATACTGGATTTTATTTACCCATTTCAGGAACAGAGAGAGCCAATTTTGGTTTATACAATAAGAAATTATATTGATCCAAGATTTCATTTTTTGGTGCGACTATAAATTCAGGTTTGAGTATGGGATGAAATCATGAGAGAGATTGATATGAGAGTCAATCCTACTATATGACTGGGCTATCTTATATTGATTAAAATCCATGGCAAAACAATCTGATTCTCTAATATCGCTCCTTCATCTGACCTACATGTACCCACTCTATCATGTTCTTTCTCTCTCTCTTTCTCTCTTGAGCATTTTTGTTTCTATCTCAACCTATCTCTTTCTCATATCCTTTATTTTTTGTATTGCGACCTACTTTCAAATAAAGATGATCTGTGTGTGTGTGTGTGTGAATGTATGTGTCACAACAAATTGTCAAAAATCTATAAATTCCTATACCTCCACATCATTTTGCCTCCTCTTTCTTTCTTTTTTTTTTCTCTCTCTCTCTCTATCTCTAGATATAAATAATTGCATTAAGAAAATCATTATTATGTAAATGTTACTTCTATAATCATTATTATGTAATCTGCTGACTCAATATAAAAATTATTGATTTCATTTCGAATACACCACACAAGTCTCACGTATCGATCTACTGAAGATATGAATGTACCAAGCCATATTATGCATTCAATATAACCAATTTCTACAGCCTGAAAGATACATATATATTTAGTGATTCATGTTTATAATGTTGAGCTGTACATGTACATGTATGATTAATATTAGTGCTGTAGCCGAACCGGCGAACTGAACCGAAGTTCGCCAAACATGGCACTTCCGAACTGAAGATGAAAACTTCTTCACAAGCCAATCAACTTGTCATTTAGTACCTAATTTTCATGTCATGAATGCTCATTCTACAGGTATATTTACTTTTTTCCCCGTTGGTGGGCTCCATCTAAATCCCAAATCATGACCTCTGCGATGGCGCGATGGCACGATCGCAAGCAATAAAAAAAAACAAGTTCGGCTCAAACCCATTCAAAAAATTATATTCTTATAGTAACAATATCAGACAAATTCTACAATATAAGTAATGAAATAAATATAAATTACCTTATTCTAAAATAAAAATAATTTAATAATAACAATTTATAAGAACAGTAATCAAACGAGCCAGGGTGGCCATGGTACGTACAGTAAATTCATTATGGCATATTTTGTGAATCGTATCATATTTAGACAACACTCTGCAAATCTTGACAATCAATCATTTATTGCAAAAATTAAAAATATAAATATTGTACAATTGCAAAGAAAACATGATTAATAACGAAAATATGAAAGTAAGTACTACTTTTCTTCACAAATATTTATGTTTCGAGCAGTTTTTATGTGAAATTTGTGCCAGTTGGAAGCAGTGATTTTCATCAGGAGTGGTGGGTAGAAGTCCGCCCTGCTGGTCGGGCCCGCCCATTGCCAACCACCGTAGCTATAGCGCTGCTTGCTATTATATTATCGCTACTCAAACCGAACCAAGTTCGTGTAAAAATTGCCAAACTCTGCAGAACCGAACCCGAACATGGCGCCTGACTTACAAGCACTGATTAACATGCTTTTAAAGAATAATGTAATGCAGTTTATACACATATCAGGCCTTCAAATATTTTTGTCAAAACAAACAATTATCATTTACTACAAATTTGCCTCTTCCATATCAATATTTTTTGCATATTCTTAGTAATCATAAGTTGTTTTACATACCTTGTATTGCTTCAATTATCAAATTTGTTCAAATGCATTTTATGTGGTGCTTATTTATCTCCTATAATAGTGCAAAAGTACCTTCATCCGCCTAAAATCACAGACTTGTTGAAGAAATCCCACATTGAGGGTAATGAGTTTCTCCCCAAAAATGTACATTTTTATTAAAATGAAGAGAAGGAAATAAATTCATTTCATGATACAGAAAACTTTCAACGGTTGGGGATAATGATGGAATGTAGTTTTTGAAGTAATAATAATAATAGCTAGTTCTTATATAGCGCTTTTCAGGACTGAAGGCCCTCTCAAAGCACTTTACAGATATACATATTATTACCCCGGTCATCGGATTCAGGCTTATCCGCACACAGTGCATGCACATTCTCCACTCCCTGGGGACCATTTGAGCCAGGCGTCATTTTTACAAGCTCACACCTGCTAATCTAAGCACATTAGCTTTCGCATCCTACGGGGTACCCATTTAACACCTGGGTGGAGAGAGGCAAATGTAGATCAATGTCTTGCCAAAGAACATTAGTGCCGCAGTGGGACTTGAGCGCGGACCTTGTGATCCACAGTCCAGTGACATATCCATTCGTCCACGGCACCTCTACACTTTTACCAACCTTGAAATTCATTTCGGTTCATGTCAATTAAAGGAATCCGGTAACTTCGTCTCAGATTCTGAAACAAAATTCTGGATTTAGCTCATGCTGCAATGATAATTATTTACCTATAGGTCAGTCAGGAACCCCATGACTTTTACAAGCCTATCGCCTGTCTGATTTTAAAGATATTTATGATTGGAATTACAAATTTTGAAAACTATTTGCAAAACGGTTTTCAATTTCATAACACTCAATTTTTAAAACTTTTTTTAGGTACTTCTTGATCATTTTGAAGCAGAATTTTTTAAGGCTTCAATATTACACCATATCACAGACACTGGAAACACGTAGGGCCGTGTTTCTCAGATTTCACATTGCTAAACGATCCCTTTAAATGTAATTTCACTGTGAAACTCCAAAACAGCTAACAGCTATGCAGAGTAGACACATCTATATGTACATTAAGCTGATCTGGTTGAATACTTGGGATATTCAAATCAATACGATCAATCAGGGCAGACAAGATTCTGGCTAGACGGCTTGTTCGTTCACTCATGCGTGGACTGAGATGTCATGATTGGGTCGAAACCATCAAGAAAATCACTGCCTACCGGACATGAACATGGATAACGAGCCCTTCAACATTTTATGATCGATGTATTTTTTTTCTCTATGATTGCTTGGTCATATGTTAGGCATATGCATGATATATTTGGGACAAGCTACGATGTTAACTTAACTTCTTTAAAATATATAGTACATGGTAATACTCTTGTTGTAAATCCTTCTGGGGTATATAGACATTGTAAATCCTGTATGAAATGATTAATCTTCTCAAGATGAGAAAAGTGGCCTTTACAGGGGGGTGACATCAAATTACAGCCATGATTCATTCTGGTTTCAGCTGTCTGAAAAAGGCCATCTGGGAGAAATGTGGCCACTCCAGAGTGTAGATTAGTGGTCTGTGTAGACAGTTTCTACAACACATTATTTCATCCTCAATACAACAGACCACTGCAGAAAAGTGGTCTGGATAGACAGGTTCTACAACAGGCCACTGCAGAAAAGTGGTCTGGATGGACAGGTTCTACAACAGGTCACTGCAGAAAAGTGGTCTGGATAGACATGTTCTACAACGCATTATTTCATCCCGAATACAACAGACCACTGCAGAAAAGTGGTCTGGATAGACAGGTTCTACAACAGACCACTGCAGAAAAGTGGTCTGGATAGACAGGTTCTACAACAGGCCACTGCAGAAAAGTGGTCTGGATAGACAGTTTCTATAACACATTATTTCATCCCAAATACAACAGACCACTGCAGAAAAGTAGTCTGGATAGACAGGTTCTACGGCACATTTTTTATCAAGAGAAACAAGACAGGTGGTATTTCATACTACATAAGTGACCACTACAGTTTTGTTGTACATGCCCACCTTGACAATAGCTTTTACCTCAACATGCAGGCTAGCACTTAACATACTATGAAGTCATTAATGATTTATTGCAGATTAGCTCTAGATAAAGTCATGAATGGCATTCACCACTGAGCTTTCATTGACAGTAAATGATCGTTGCCCCTATGCCTGACATATCGATTCATCTCACTGAGGCAGTTGTGTGCATTTGTGAGTCACTGAGGTAATTACTTAGCAGGAAATATTGGGCAATGCTATGATGAGACAGATCATTCATACAATGACAGGTACAGTTATCATGCACATGCTTTTCATTTTGTTCCTTAGACTTCACTTACATTACTCCTTTGATCATGGAAGAAGTAACCGCAAGTAGAAGCCTCATTTTGGAACATAAGTAAACTTTCCTAGTAATCTATGGCCTAAAGTTTGCTAATACAAATAATGATTCATCATGTATATTAGTCACATCATTTTGTGAATGAGTGATGACAGTGCAATGTCCATGATCCATGGATATAAATCAACTGTAAATGATACTTTTACATCACTCAAAATGTTCTGGACTAAAAAGGAATCACCACTTCTTACATCACTTATATGCATGAGCCAATAAATAATTCCAAATAGATACAACTTATCCCAAATAAAAATTTTCCAATAAAAATTGACAAATTTATGAAGATTAAACTTAAGCATTTAGTGGGTTAGTATAACTATTCCATACGCTAACATTATTGTATGTAGATATTTGTTATGGATGAGATGGATACAGAAGGACACAGGCATTTTTGTGAGTTCTTTCTCATGATAATAAACACAAGCTTCCATGTCTGCACTGTTTTTAAAAATGCTATTTTATATCATCTGCTCAGAACCAAAATTGTTTTAACCCATAACCACACAGAGTTAATAGCTTTTCAACAGCTTCTCAACAGACTAAATATCAATCATTAGAATAACAATGTTTACTCTTATCATATTGCCAACACTAGTTTTCAAACCACTGCATCTGCATAAACAA
Source organism: Hemicentrotus pulcherrimus (assembly GCA_003118195.1). NCBI lineage: Eukaryota > Metazoa > Echinodermata > Echinoidea > Camarodonta > Strongylocentrotidae > Hemicentrotus > Hemicentrotus pulcherrimus. Next base: position 101,259 of record BEXV01000367.1, on the reverse strand, counting down.
GGGCTCTTGGCGGTCTCGCCTGCATTACACAATTCGATATATGATGAAAAATTGAGGTTGGAACATTACTTATAGGCAGGTTGGCCCATTAGCAGGCCCCCTAAAATGAAATCCTCTGAATATAATCACATTTTGAAGTGAATATTGACTAAGAATCATCAGAAGAATTATTTATTAATAATTGTACATGATCGATAACTTGAATGAAATATGAACAAATTAATTTAAAAATCTATTAATTCTCATATCACCTTTGACCTTGTGACCTGGAATTTGTGATACCAGTACTTGATAACCCTTGGGTACAAGTTTCATAGAATTTGAACAAACAATTTTGAAAATATGCTAAAAATTCAAAATCTTGATGTTGATGCCACAACACAGTCTAAGTTTGTTGACCTAAAATGACCTTTGACCTTAACTTTGTGGCATGAAATTCTACTCACATGATTGGGGATACTTGATGATCCTATAGTCAAAGTTTCATTGACTAAGAACTTATACTATCAAAATTATATCACAAATTCAAAAACTTAACCTAAGGTTAAGATTTTGATGTTGACGTTGCCTTCGCCGTCACCGGAAAAGCGGCGCCTACAGTATTGCTTGGAATAAAGTTGACAGTCTCACACTGTGTCACGCGTGACTGCATGCATTACTAAGTATCCCATAGACCTTGGTGGGACTTGGTGGTAATGTGTCTACTTTATTTCAAGCAATACTGTACGTCTCGCTTTTTGCTACGCAGGCGAGACAAAATGAGGAAAACCTGTCAACAGTGAGGTCTTTTCATATCTCATATTTTACACCAAAATATCAAGTTTTAAATGTTTCCAGCATACACAGGTTTTAAACAGTCACAAACAATTGGGGCAGAGGATGTAACCCGACTCCTAGCCATAACACGCTAGGTGTCAAACTACCTAGTCAAGCCAGGGCGCTAAAATGTCAGTGGTTTTGTCCACCCGTTAATGATATGAGAGCGATTCCAACGTATCTTGAGTTTCGTCCCAGTTCACTAGCGCAGTACTCCCCCTCCTATTTCTAAATCCATGTCTGGAGTAAAAGTTGAGCAAGAAAGCAGTGTCAGATTTCTAGTTGTATCGTATCTGATGTTTGTGTTATCTACAAAGTCAATTCGGAGGCATTCAACAATATTAGGTCAACAGTAGTCTTCTTTCACACTGACAAAATTAATTTCCAAAAATTACTAAAAAGTGGATTTTTCTAGAGTTCCAATTTTGTGCAGAAGTAATAAATGATGAATATCAAACAAATGAGGGCTAGAAAGCTTTGATGTAGATCTACAATGATCATTTACAACTATATCATAAAAAACAAAAGGCAATTTCAATGTGCGTCACCTTTAGAAAAATGTGAAGACTGCAATGATGATTGCATAATCTGAACATATAGGGTATTGATAATTGACCATGAGTAGAAATTGTTTTCTTCATGTAGATTTCAATTAATGTTGAACAAGTCAAGACAAGACTTTTTGTTTACCCTAGAGTATTGCTCATTGAACCTGTACACAATGACTATCTGCTCATAAAGACAATTTCATTCAATCAAGACCACCTGCTCAAAACAACCATTTCCCCCTCTCACTTGAGTGACTAGTCTGGTTTCAGTTCACACAATACACAAAGACCACCTTTCCATAAAGACCACTCTATTTCCTATAAATATATACATGGACAACCTGCTATATATGTTCAAAAATAAATTCTGAAGGGAAAGGCAGGTTGTGCTCTTCATGATAGTTCCATATCTACTATAGATTTCAGACTTTATACGCTTGAACCCAGGCTTGCTCAGACCTGTTCCTCTACATTCAATGTAATATTACAAGAGCTGAGACAATTCTGTTAACTTCCAAATTCCACAAATTCCATATGACAGACAAAGACCCGTCAGTGATGATTATATTGTTGGGATTTAAATTGTTATTTTGTTTGGACCATCCCCACCCTGAATAAAAAATGAGGAACATGGAGTTTGATATTATGTATATTAATCCTATCATCTGTGTGAAGCCTGCTCTCATAGGAATCATGTTAGGTCACATTGTCTGCTTAGAGCCAGAAGGGCTGTTAATCATCTACCTTCCTTCTCTCCCTCAGTAGACAAAATATTGACTTTCCTTTCACACTTATTTACAGTTTTGAGCAGTGATGCCAACAAAGCACAAGAAAGGGCAAAAAGCTATCAAAAATCATCTAAGTATCTAAGAGGAAATAAAAGGATAAAAGAAAGAAATAGAGTAATAAGGAAAAAATAGGAGATGAAAAAATGGAAGATGAAAAAGAAGAAAGAGAAGAAGATTGAGGAGGAAGAGAAGAAAAAGCCTGCTAATCGCCTTGAATCAACTGATTGGCAAATTGGTTAATTCTCTATCAAATAATAGACCTGAAAGCCCTTCTAGCTCTTCACAGACAACATGGCCCATCAAAAACTGAGAAGTGGATTACCTGTCATGTTTGACTCAATTTCAAGAGTGATTGGTCCCGTATGACACCCTGTTATTCATTGTGTATATCAATTTCATCAATGTGTCTGGAAATTAATCTGTAAGGAGGAGGGATATGCACGAATCAGAGCGTGATTAAATGGGGACATGATGAGATAGACTGGAGAAGGGGTAGGTTGGACAGAGGGTAAAAGAGAGAGAGAGAGAGAGAAGACTGGAGAAGGGGTAGGTTGGACAGAGGGTAAAAGAGAGAGAGAGAGAGAGGGGGTAGGGTGGAGGAGAGAGAAAAAGAGATAGAGAAATGGGCAGAGAAAAGGAGAAGGAGAAAGGTTCGGTAGAGCACAAACAGGTGGAGGAAAGAGAGAGAGAGAGAGAGAGAGAGAGAGAG
>BEXV01000367.1:81549-94604 GCA_003118195.1 Hemicentrotus pulcherrimus | reverse complement strand
GGGGGGGGGGGGGGAGTGAGAAGCATTCAAATTATTATTTCATGACTTGAAATGTAAAAAGAGACTGCAACTCAATTTTCTTTTCAAGCAAGGTTGTTAAATAACAAGTTGAATCTCTCTCTCTCTCTTGTATCCTTCCTCCGCTCAGATCGGAGATCGTCGGCACTGTGAATCTGCCTAAGTTACATAAATGGCTTTCTATAGGTCGATGAGTAGATTTTGATGGGTTGTGTGAAGGTTGCGTATAAAATAAAGGATAAGTGTATGCAGTTGCAATTTGGCACTAATCGATTGATAAAATAAGGGATTTTCTGGAACTTTGAACAAGGTGAAAGTATTTAGTGCAGCATCCGATGTTTAACCCTTTTAATAATGCTGTTTTATCTTATGAAACAGAGACTGATAGAGATGAGTGAAATAACAAAAATGTGTCATATTGAATGAAAGTCTGTTAAATCCAATGTTTAAACTCACATGGAAGTGTTTGAGGGTACCTCACATTCCAAATTGAGAAAAGGCTTTGGAAATTTGGTTTTATAAGGAATTTTCAATGATTCACAACCTTGTATTGATAAAAATTTGTAGAACCAATTCGATTTCTGACGTACAGAAAGTCTTGTTTGATAAATTTAAAAACTCAAGGTAAATTAATGACTGTACTTCAAGTAACTTCAGCTTTAAAGATGCACCAGATCCCAACATAAGATATGTCGAAAGGGAATAAAATAAATACTACATTTGCGAATCCCATTCATATACATACCTTTAGTATTTTATGCCTGAATAATCCTCACTGGAAGGACACAAAGCGCACAAAGTGTATTTCACAAGATAATAGCTTCAAATATTAAGACAGAGAGTTGAGGTAATGGAAATGTTATATCTCACAGAGTACAACATAGCCACGCAGAGGATACAACTCCAGATCACGCAACACAGAAATAGATACTCAAGAATGCATGACTACCAGCTTGGTGCAGCCGTACGTATCCGTAGAAAGATTATTTGCTCAAGGGCATCCATTACTGTCCAAATAACGGCCAAGGTATGGAAGAGGAAGCAAAGAAATTGGCGTCAATTTTGCTGTATGCAGGACTTAAGTCAACTAACTGCCAGGGAGGCGTGCAAGAAGAATGCTGACAACATGCTTGTGCATCAGGGTCATTGTTAATTCTGTTGTTGATTTCGATGTCCATTTCAATTACATGGTGAAGTGAACAAGCTTGGAGTTTAATGAATGTGCTGTCTACCATGTGCTGAGATTTTCTGATCAATATTGTTTGATGGAGCGATGGTAAAATGTCAAATATCAAGGCAAGAAAGATGTAGTTTGAATAATCTTTGACTTCTTTAGCTGCAATGTAATAATAACTTGAACTATTAGAAGTGTGATAGATAAATTTGTTAATATTTACAATTAGGATCCACGTTAAAGGGATAAAGAACTGACTCTCTCCCTTTTCCAGTGGTATGATGATGATGAATTGAGTGAAACTAAGTTATTGAATGAAAGCAATCAAGAAGTTTTAAAGGAAGTACCAGTGTGTATTGGGCTTTTACAGACATGTATCAAACAGATATGATTATTTACGTCTGGGGACCGACCTTCAAACGTCACCATCTAAAAGACGTGACTCAGTTTCGGACCTGAATCCTCAGCTGAATACGTTTGTAACTTCCATTGTTAGCTTGATTACAGGCGCACGCCACAATGCCTAGTTAAATGAGGACGTCCTAATAGTAGGTAGTACATTGGTTTTTGAGAGAAAACTACCCCTTAGACCACAATTATCAGATAACCAACCGGTCCCCTGGGTCATTAACCAACTGGACAACTTGCACTCGGGACAATTACCATCTACCCCTGAGGCATTTAACTGGCAGGACAAATATGTAGGACATTCTCCAGATGAACAACTATCAATGGAGGGTCATTAATATTATCCTAACTACCAAGCAAGACTACCAGGCTATAGGACTATATTTATGACCAACCAGGCAATTATCACTGGGGCAACTATCACTGGGACAATAAGTTATCCCCAAGGACACTTACCCAAGAAAGGAAATTACCATCAGACTAAACTACAATGAAGACTTATTAAGACAATTTACAAAATGACAACTATCACTAGGACAACTATCAATTAGATAATTACCCCCAAAAGGCCAATTTTCGTAAAGATTATCAACCTCTGGCTACAGGACAATAATATACAAAGGATGGTGATGATGATCCCTGATGGGTACCTGTTTGAGCGGTAAAATGCTCAAGAGCATAGAAGGTAAAAAAGGTGGTCTTCTGGACATGTATTGGGTCAATAAGGAGTTCATATCTTCAATAGATTTGTTCATTAGATTAATATACAGTGATAAATGAGGTGTATGGAATAGATTCGAGCTATCATAATCATGACATTTAATATATGATAAAATAATCAAATCAAAATGTCCCCTATTCTAACATCTTATCTCTCCCCCCCCTCTCTCTCTCTCTCTCTCTCTCTCTCTCTCTCAAGTTTCAATTCATTCTCTCATATACCTCATCCTTCAAACACCTGTATGTATTTTGCTCTCCTTCTGTTTCTCCTTGACCTATTCTTTCTGTCACAATACCTTTCTGAATTTCTAAAATGCTTTATCACAGCCTACTCAACACCCCAAAAAATGTGATAGCAAATATACACACTCCAGCACTTTTAATTCTAAAGAAGAATGATAAACATAAATATGCACACTCACCTTAGTATTATAACATCCTTCAATGCAAATTGGTATTCTTCCTTATATATGACTGTTCAAGCTATTGGAAATCACATACCCATAAATCAAAGAAGACAGCAACAAGCCACACAGATGAGATCTTTATACACTGCTGTCATCCTAAAACGTTAATGCTTTCCCCTTTATTTATCTAAGGCCCTGCCGCCAAAAAGTTAGAACACTGGAGTCAATGACGAGAGTCGTTAATGAATGGTGCTCAAGTGAGGTAAATTAATTACACAGCTAGCCCGGCCTCATCTGATCTGGGCGAGTATCCAGTGCAAACAAATAGGTTTGACCATCTGAGCATCATCTCTGTGGCTTCACCTTGCTATCTTAGCTCTCACTTCTCATCCTACAGTGATATCATAATGCCATCAATATGAGGGTCAGTGTTGGAGCAACATCTTTTAATCCATCTGCCTATCATCTATCTCCCTTTTGTAAATCTCTCTCTTCCTCTCTCTCTCTCTCTCTCTCTCTTCCTACTTCCTCTCTCTTCCTCTCTCTCTCTCTCTCTCTCTCTCTCTCTCTTCCTCCTTCCTCTCTCTTCCTCTCTTTCTCTCTCTTCACCTCTCTGCCTGTGCTCTTCCCTTTCTCCCACATCTCTTGATCTGTCTGATTCATTCTTTATAAGTCTCCCTAAAGTGCTCTTTATATAACAATTGTGCCTAATATATCATCTCTTTCTATCCTTTTGTCTATCTGTTTCTCTGTTTCTCCTGGATTGATCAATTATCTTGTTTTCATAGCTTTTTCATGAAACTTCTAATCTCAACTCTTTAGTTCCCCTTCTTTTCATTGACCAAATATGTTGCTTGTTTCTCAACTGTTTGCCTTGAGCAAAAAGGGTGTTAAATTTATGTGAAATTATTGAGGCCAACACCCTCATGGCTCTCAGCAGATAGAAATTCATCGGTTTGCTGCCAGAAGGGCATTAACTCTGATGATTTAACACAGATCTAACGTCCTTCTGCATGGCTCTTAAAAGACAATATTCTTTATTACAATCAATTTTCTCTTTATATTTTTTATTTTCTAACACTGTCTACTTGTGGGCTCTCATCCTCGATTTCCCCTCCTTTCTCTCTCTCTCTCTCTATCCCTTATTCTTTCTCTCTTCTCTTCTTTCTCTCATTGGCCCTCACCTACCCCTCGTGTCCCTAACGGGTGTCAAAAGTAATCCAGGCATTTCTGGCCGATTTGGCACGAGCTTTCGTCTAAAAATATTGTCCTTGTCATAATCAGCTATCAGAGCTGAGTCCGGCAGTGAAACATTTGGCTGCCTCCAATTGACTGATTGACTTGAATCGAATAACACTTGGCTTCCCGGCTAATGAGTGCTGCTCACATATGGCTTCAAATATCCAATATTGGTCTTGGAAATGCTCAGAGTGATAGGGTTTAATCCGGGTAAGGCGCATCTTTAGGCAATTCACATGACACTCTATGAAAGTGTTTGACAGATATACATTACACAGAACTAGTCAGTCTTTAAAGTCTTCTTTACCACTCTCAAGGCTGTTTCACATATAACAAAGTAAACCCTACTTTTTTCTTGTTTTAAATCAAATGATGACATGTGAGTACCATGCATGTAACATTTGTGTATCTTATAACATACAGGTGAGTGAGTAGACATAGGACCTTTTTTGTAAACCCAAAGTTTTCTGCGTCATGTTTGAACGAGCCTTTTGAGGTGATTTACCCATATGCATTACATAACACCTATCAGTCATGCAAGTGTTGATATATGATTACATAATTAATTAATCATGCTAACGAGTGAACGGTGCCAAGTCGTTCATGTGAATCAGACTCTGAATCAGACTCGATATCAGCTTGATCCAATAAGTCATTGTTTTAGCAATTTCTAAAATGTGAAGCATGACTGGTCCATAAATACAGAAATGTATTGAATTGTTCTTAAAGCCCATTGCTTATTGAAATTGTTGCCTTAATAACGTGATAAGAAATCAACATTATAGTAAATGATTTTATTGCTTGCTATAGTTACAGTTGCAACCAAACATATCAAAACATGCCAAACCTAGGCCTGACTGAGATCTTTCGGTGAAGTTTGCTAGGCAACTTCCCCAAACCGCCAAAGATGCCAAGCCAGAAACATACCAAGTCGGAGGATGAGTTCCGGATTGTTACCAATTTAATGGTAGGGCCAGGTTCAAAGGTCAGGAAGATTTTACATGCGCATTACCAACCATAACATGCCAAAACATCACTGAGCTTTAATTCAGTTGGTGATGTTTCAGCACGAGTGTAAATTGAAGGGCAAAAAACAAATCTCTTTTTTTTTTAATGAGGTATTTGACGGTATCAATGTGCCTTATGTAAACTTTCAAAAGGTATAATTATATTTTATACATTAAATAATTGTTCAGACAATGAATGGTTAAACCAAACTTCAAGCTATGAAATCCCATTTTTGTTTGCAAAGTACACTATTTTGTTATGACAGCTTGAAACTATTTCCCCCAATAATAACCTGCAGGTGGCAGCAAATAGTTTTTTATAAGTGTTTTAAAAATATATAAATAAAGAGACCAATCTCTCTCAAAAAACACAGATAATCCTGAGCCTGCTGCAGCATGCCTGTATCATAGAAATTAGGACGTTGGTTACGAGGCTGCAAGAAAGAAAAACCATCAAAGCGGTGATTCACCCTTATAAATATTAATCATGCGTTATATTAATACAGGTTTGGATTCAGGAGTGTCCATACATTTACCATAAATGGTAAAATAAGATATGAATAAAAACCTCATTTACAAACTGTCCTTCCCCATTAATCCCATCTAAATATCACGTCTCCTTGGAGATTTTCAATAAAAAAGATGTTCTGTGGCTATTCAAACTTTAAAGATGAAAGATGAAATTAAGAAACGCGCATTGTGATTACACTGTGAAAGAAACTTTCAGGAAGCAATAGGGAAAGTTTGGTTAAGCAGTTCATAAAGAATCATTATCGAAATGAAACGACGTGTAGTTAATCCTTCTGATAATGATAGGCACTGCACACAATTTTAAGTTAACGGGACTACATACATGTATGTCATGAAGTTTGGTCAAACATTTTCAGCCTCTTGTCAAATGTCTAATTTGAGTGGATTCAAAAAGCAATTCTTTTCAGGAAACAATTTCATCTATGAAATTCTTTCAAATTAACAAACAAAGAATGAGAAAGCTCACAATAAAAATTAAAAAACTGAAACCAACCTTTTGGAATGCCTCAAGATTATTATAAATCATATCATTTTCATACATACACTCATAACAGATTTTAAAAAAAATATTTGCATAAAATTCCATAAAAATGCCAAAGTAATTTAGTTTAAATTCTTGGTGTTGCAAAACTCTCTTTGTGCTAGTAACATTTAATTTTGCCATCAAGTCTACAAGGATGAAGCATAAAAAGAGATGCAGTGATTTTTCCATTATCCTCCTTTTCCATTGATTACTGATATAAACATTGTTTCATGCTATCAAAGTTAACACTCAATAAAATCATTTCAAAGCTTAAGGACAAAGATAAGAATGACTTAATTCAAAAATAATTTGAAGAAATATAAGGAAATGGGCAATGAAAATGCCTTCAACATGTATAGGGACAGATGATGCCAGTGTAACTTGTTTTTTTCTAATCATGATAAGCTGTTTGTAACAAGATATATATGTACAGTATACAAGTATAAGGATGTCTATTATTTTTCCAGTAAATACATGTAGCATTGAAAGGAAACATGTAGGCCAATATTCTCCTAAAATGTAAACCCAATACTAGATTAATGCTTTGTTTAAGCTTTTGTCTAAAGTTCAGATAAACAAAGGAAACTGCCTGAAGTGTATCTTTGTCCTTTGCTAAACATGATCTCGGCTTTATACACTCACCTGTATTTTCTTCTGAGCCCTGTTGAGGCATTTGTGCTGATTCCATACAAAGGGTGCAACCACGGTCCATCGCCTTTCTCTTTTCTTGTACATTCTCCTTCTGTTTCTCAATTTTGACAGAATTCCAAGGGATCGTCTCAAATGTTTCACACTGCCATCAAAGGACACAAAAGTTCCCACAATCCAACACTTCCAAATTTAGCAGGAGAGGAAGATTTCCACTGATGCACGAGTTTGCCTTTTGCTTAGCTAAGAATCTCTAGCGGTTGCTTACATGGCCTATAGACAAACACCATCTACATAGAACAAAAACATGATTTGGACACAAGTAGACACATCTCACTCATGCAAGTTTTGTCCTTTTGTTAGCAAAGTATCTTGAGAGGTTGTTTCAGTGGTCCACAGACCGAATGCTGACCTGTAGAATACAAACTCAATTTGGACATGAGGAGGGTGTCAGAATGGACAGAATTTCAGATGCAGGAATTGTCTTTTGTTGAACAAAGCACAAAAGTACATTTATGAGTTGTTTTCAATGTCTACAGACTATCATGCTGCCACAGAAAGTACAAACTTCTCATGGACACAAGGAAAGATGGTTTGCTTTTCTGGAGTTCTCCTGCTTCTGAAGAGGACATTGCAAGAGTACAAGTAGAGGTTAGACTAATCATACCATATGATGATAACACAGTCACATCAAAGACCGCCCCTCTCTTGAAAAATGTTGACTACAACTACACAATCCTTGGATGTGAGAACAGTAGGCTGTCATGAAAAATATATCAGGTGTCATCAAGATGAAAGTCCTTGAAGACACATTTAATAGTGAATGTACTTTCCTATCAGATACCCAAGGTCCAAAAACGATGTGATTCTTCAAAAATTACAGGCATTGCTTCTTATGCAGAGACATTATCCATGTTACTATGACAATGAAAATCTTGAATCAGTTACTTGCATAAATTTAATCAATCAATTCTGTCAATTAAAAATAGATCTATCAGGTTTGTGCATCTTCCTCAAGATGATTATGGCTCTTCATGTATCTCACCCTCAAATTTAAACATTTCTAGACAATGTAGATCAAGAAAATGACACCAAAATCACCAACATTACCCATGCAGACACCTTTAACAAAGAAAACATTAGAAGTTGGAGAATTTTGTTTACTACATCCTAAAATGATCGCCCAGAATCACTGCAGTTCTCTATTACTGTAGTCTGCTAGAACAAAGCAACACACCTCAGATTTTCAGGGTTTTAAAGACATTGCAGTTCTAGAAACTGATGAAAAGTAGAGAAACCATCCTAGATTACATCACAAAAGAAAACACTGAAAGCTGGAAACATTGGTTAAAACCTGGATACCACACAATTTACACTATCATTCAAAGGTATTTTTCTTTTAATGTCCTTTTGGACAAGTCTAAAGATCTAACTAACCATCAGGCTCCATTACATTCTGATTCAAGGAGCTGCTGTGTTTACTTCTAAAGCAACACTTAATCCATGACAAAGAGAACATTTGAAGTTTGACTCGATTGTCTCCCTGCACATCTTGTGAGACTAGAGATTTTTCTGATCATCAGGTTTAAAAAAATCTCAGGCAACATCAGTCTTGAGCCTGCCAGAATCACACATTGAGCACCAACTAAGTCCATGAGGCCTATAGAGAATAAGACACTAAAATATTCATTTTCTTTTCATGGACATAGCTCAGTTCACTCACATAATAGCAGATATTTTCTGCATTCTTGATATATTTCTGGATCTCCATAGAAAAAAAACCAACATATATCTACCTTACCAACAGTTTTACAGAAATCCTGGATATAGCAGTTCTACATACTTCCAGGAGTTACTTCTGAAGTACACACATAACCAATGGAGATAAAACAAAGAGAACACTTAAACTTTCTCACATGACTGCTAAAAGTCCTCCAGGATGTCCTAATGAGACGAGAAATCTACCTGATCATCAGGTTTGCAAGAATCCTAGACAACACTGCTTTTACATCTGCCATAATTAAGTATGGAATTATTTGTTGTCATGGACACCGCTTAGGTCGCTCTATAAAATAAAAGCAGATCACATTTCCACATAAACTTGATACATTTCTAGATCTCCCTGAAGAACCATCTAGAGCTCTACCGGACGCAAGATTCACACAAGACAAAGTGGTTGTACAAACTACTGGAATTACTTCTAAAGTAGACATATAATCCATGCTGATTTGATATCATAATGAAGAAAAGTTAGAATCTTCTGTTTCCCTGGAGATCATTACATTTATCCTGATCAATACTTGGAAAATAAGAAATGAATGGGTTGAAACAACTTGGAGGTAGCGTGGCATAAGACAAAAATATTATGCTCTGTCCACATTGACCACTTTTATGAATCTCAATATTTGTTGCTACGAGAATATCTCATGGGAAGAGAGGCAGTTTTCAAGCAAACTTGTAATCAAGCAAACAAACATGCCATGTGGTGTTTAGACTTCCTGGAAACGAAACAAAGAAAGAAAAATCCTCTAGTGAGCAGAAGAACGGTTCTTATTGAAGAATAACATTCAGATTAAAGTATAATAACAAAATCATCCATTTTCTGAAAAAGATGAACCACTTGAAAAACTACACCAAAATCAGAACAAAATAATAAAATGTGACCATTTACTGCATGTATCAAAATCCAGAGTTAAGAGCACCTAACTTTGTTTCACAACACATGTGGACGCTGAATATGAAGAAGTATAGTGATGGTTGGAAACAGAATAATGTTATTCCTTACTGGTCACTTGTGGTAGAAGCATGCTCAACATTCAAATATAAAAAGAAGAATTATGGCAAATGAATGCAAGGCTGGAATTAAAAACAATTACAATAAGACTTCATGCAGTGGATGATGGTACAGGATCGAGTCTGGTATTTAAATGATTTTTTTGCACTCGCAAGAAAATTTGCTTGGCCGGCAGCAACCATTTGTGACTTGAAGACAGCCTTCTTGCTGATAATTAGTATTCACTTCACAGAGGAAAGTCGACTCGATGGAATGATATGCACAAAGTGTGCTGGCTTGGGGGCAAGTTTCATCTGTCTTTCTTTTTTTAATTATTGCTACTCGACAACCTCGTAACATTAGGCAAACAATCGTGCTACACAATTGCTGTCACATAAAAGCATTAGAATACCTCATAAATGTACCGACATGCTGTGCTATTGTTCTTATACGTTGAAAAGCATGCATTCATACAGGTCTCTATACCTGAGCGGTGTTCATGTGAAAGAATGACTTCTTTGGGGTCAAATTCAGGATAGAGCTAGAAATACATTTTTCCATTCGATCATTAAACATGCAATTACGTCAGAAAAAATTTAAGAATAATATCCATTTGTAGGAAAGCAAATGTACAGCCCAAAAAATTACAACCATTTTACAACATACACATGATTGCTTTAGAGAGAAAAAGATTGCTCGATAAAATGAAGCAGTAAATACCTTTAAAAGATTGCGTTTTAAGAGAAAATATTCTAAATCACTCACTCATGAATTATTTATTAAAAAAAAAACATTATCTATGTATGAAAAGCATTGCTAAATCTGTAAATTAGATTTTTGATGCTACATAATGCCAGATTTGATTGACTTCCATCACCTCTCTCCATCTTCCTCTTCCATCACAAGAGATGATTTGTTCTATTTGAAAAACCATATATATTTTGTTTAATACTCATTTCTGGGGAAAAAATGATGTGCTTTTTAGCTAGTCGCTACAAAGAGGATCAACCCATGAGCTCCATCGTCTGGCTATAAATCTTTCTTACTTCTATAAAAAAAGGTAAAGGTAAAACTGATGTTTAGGAATTTATTCAGCACCACCCAAATACATTTCAGTAGGAAAGCAACTTGGGCAACTATCATCACTACTTGGATTACTGCACATAGGTCAAATGAATCCACAACTCATACTCCGCCAACTTATGGTGGGTTTTCAGAATAGATAAATTTCATATAACATATATTTTTAGTAAAGATATTATGGCCCAGGATTGAAGAGTATTTTGCACACAACTGCAAGAAGTGGAAGCAGATTTTATATTCTTAAGATTTCACAATTTCTCTCCATTTCAGCCCTGTACCTTGTAAAGATAATTCCACAGGGTCAGAACCCTGCAAAGAATTCAATGTTCATTTCATTTTCATAGAAATTGACTTACGCAGGGTATCTGAAGTGCTCGTAATGCACTTGACGTGCTGCGCATACCTTCTGTTCTATTAAGATTACAACTAGTACACGGACAGAGAGAATGTTGAACTCTCTCGTCCAAGATTTGATATGAAATTCTTGTCTGGAAAGCAAGAGCTATTGGCCTGATAATGTTTCACGTATCAGCTATTTTAATCAAATGCTTCAGTCACAGATAAGACGCAGGATGATTGGAACAATGGTGTGCTGGGATATGGCAAAAATATATTTTTCTCTCCTTTTATTTTCGTCTTGAAACTATTAGAGGCAAATAGATATGAAATGTCTTGACTCTGTTTATATTATTATGCAGTTAAAAGTATTTGTTACACATATATATGAGAACTGAAATTTGTAGATATTTCATTTAAATTTTAAATCCCTGATTTCTTCCTACTGGACACCCTGTGGCACTGCAGAACATAGCACCATCACATTGAAGAAAACCTTTGGTAACTTTCGTTCAGGTCAGTCCTACACAGAAACGTTAAGATATCCAGAATCCAAGAATGGACATACATCTCCAAGTGCCTTCATGACAATCACACTTATCCAAGGAATGGCATCCAAAAACTTCAAGAGATCACAAGCTCATTGTTCTATCAGACATTGAATGAGCAAAGTGCCTTTGTTAAAAAACTATACATCATTCGCATGATTAGTCTTTGCATGTACACTAAGTACAGATTAGACTAAACAGAAAAGACACAGAAGTATATGTTTAGTGCAATGATCCCACTTCACATGATAAATTCTACATACATGTAATAAAGCAAAAAGACTTTATCTTCAGCTCATGAAGAAATACAATAAATTGTCGCTTGCTGAGTCTACCTATTAGTTGCTCATCAACAATAAGTCTTGAAGCTACTCACACCACCAACTCGTCCATTCAAAACATACATACAAATGGAATATATAGATGTGTCTCAAGTGACCGAGAAATATGATAATTTGATATTTAACATCATGTTTTGCTAGCAATTACCATAGATATGTTGCTAGGCCATGTGTGAGCTGCCATTGACGCCGAAAAAGAAGCATTTTGATATTTGACCCTTGCCGCAGGCTGAAGAAACATCGCAAAGAAAATTTGACACGTCTGCGACTGGAAACAATGGCCACAAGAGAGCACCAAGCAACCAAACCAAGGTGCCATTTCTCACATTTGAGCTTTTTTCCCTTTTTTTCTTGCCAGGTTGCAGAGACATCACGCTCTTCGTGACCATATGGAAATGATCAGGTCGTGTTTTGCTTCAAGCCAAACTTGGGCATTGTTGAATGTAGCAATCTCAGATTTGAAGATGTTCTGATATGAAACGTGGTAGATGGATCCCTTACCATAATAAGAATTTTCCTCTGACATTTATGGTAAAAACATATTCAAGAGCACTTGAATAATGTCTTGCATGCTCACAATCCTACATAACAACTATCTCAGCACCATCTAAAGAGCTTGTAATGCAATAAATGCCATGTATAACATCATAAAATCCACCACTAGAAAAATGAATCAACTACATGAATTTCATCTTCACTCTTATCCACCTGATTAAATATCTCCACTACACAACTGTCCACAAAGATATGAACACACATGAGAATAGTGATACCTTGAATCGACTCAATATCAAAGAGCCAAACCTAAAATGTGATGACATTGTCTGGAGATCTATGTCACAAACAACAAACCCTAAAAGATGATGATTTACTATTACTACAGGGAGTGGATTGAACGTATAATTGACATAACAGCCTGGCAATAGTGAAATATTGAAGTGTGAATATCAGGAAAGCACATTATCGTAATGACAGGATTCACAATGGCCTATAAGCGGTGTCATTCTGGGATAATCGAAATGATGATGAGTTAAAAGAGGGTAATGGTTTGAAGAGGGAGGAGGAGGAGGCCGGTAAGTGATTAAAAAAAAAAGATAATGAGCTGGAAGTG
Organism: Hemicentrotus pulcherrimus; assembly: GCA_003118195.1. Taxonomy (NCBI): domain Eukaryota; kingdom Metazoa; phylum Echinodermata; class Echinoidea; order Camarodonta; family Strongylocentrotidae; genus Hemicentrotus; species Hemicentrotus pulcherrimus. Next base: position 81,737 of record BEXV01000367.1, on the reverse strand, counting down.
ATGATGATGATGATGATGATTGGTTGGTTGGTTGGTTTTATTTTCCGTGTAAAAATTCAGTACATACAAGAATACATTTTACAAAAATACAAATCAAGAATTAAAAAACGGCTGGAAAGCTCTATTCAGAGCCATTATTAAAATGGCTCTGTTCTTCCTAGAGGTCCAGAATAAACAAACATAGAAAT
>BEXV01000367.1:62897-79779 GCA_003118195.1 Hemicentrotus pulcherrimus | reverse complement strand
TGGTTTCGAGAACGCACGTTACGCAACTTCAGCTGTCGAATGTCTAAGGACATTTTTACATGAACGATCTTTAATACAAATAGTTGCTCAGATTTCTTCTTATTTCTTTGGTTATAGGTTCTACAACAATTAAAAAGATAATTCTTCAAATTTGCTCCTACTGCCCAGAGTGTGGCAGAAGATTTGGGATAAACTGTACGATGTTAATATTATTGTGAAATTGACAATTTATTTATTCATTTGCTCATCAATATTTTTAGTTACTTTAATATACTGTTTAATGTGCAGATTGATGTTTTTAGTCAATCTTTCCTGTCAATCTTGTTTTGATTAAAAAGTTATTAAATTGATCGTAGACCTCTATTCAAATTCTTTGAACTTAGAGGGTCTAACTAATTAGTGGCTAATTATCTGTTTTGGGAAAATTGCCCCTGATTGTTAAGAAATTGCCCCTTGCTTTGGAAAGTCCCCGTGGGCTAGGGGCAACTTTTAAAAATAAATTGCCCCTTCCTCCTGGTTGCTTAATCTAAGGCTTGAACAACACCCTTCTGGCTCCACAGAGTATATCTGTGTGCCTGTTAGAAGGGCACAATTGCATGCAGTGGATGTACATTTTCAAAAATAGGAAATAAAAGTTTATGCTATCATTATGACAACACGTAACTACATTTCAGTATTTTACCATGTAAAATTGTGAATTGTGAGACAGCGATAGGTTTAAGTAAACCGATCACCAAAACGTGTTTTTGTTCTTGATGTAAGTGGTTCCATGATTCTATATTGCAATCAAACTATGAGCTTAAAATATTACATCTAGAAAAGATATTGCAGTTTGAATAAACTTCCAGTAAAAAGTAAAATAATTTGTGGAGAAGAGCAGTTGATAAAAACATACATGCTCTCACAGAATAGGGTCGCTCCCAATTCAAGCCAAACCTTGCTTCCACAAATGCTTCCGCAAATGCATCTTTATATTTTTCTTTCATCTTTTCATACTCCTTTGAAATGATACCATTTTAGGGGTTGATTTCTATGCATCCTAATTATAGTATAAACAATTCATTTCAGGTGATTGGTACATTTCAAACATTTTTATAAGGTCTTCAAAGGGTGCATCCTTCCTCTGTAGAATTATAAAATCATGATAACAATTTACTAATATTCAAGTCATGTCCTTCAGCCAGAATAAACTAAATTTGATACACAACATTTTGTAGATAAAGTGTAATATTAATTAGACCAACTTGAATTCTCTTGAATTATGTAATAGTAATCTGTCTAGTTGTTTCACATCTTCATAAGACAGCAAGTGAAATAACACAGACATAAACTTGAGTTATTGCTCTGATGGCTAAAAATATACTACATTTTCAAGTCTTTTTTTGTTGTTGTTAACTTTTGCCCAAAATCTAGCAATCTAGCCAATAGCATTTTTTATCGAAAACGACACAAAATCATTGTCTGTAACCTGAAAATCAATAGTGCTAACAATTGCAAGTGGTCAATAACAGCCAGTAAACTTAGATTTGACACAACTATCCAGAACCATATCCAGCAAATTTCTTCTATGCAGTTCCCTTTTCCAACTGTATTCACTACACCTCACAATTCCAGACTGGTAGTATGACCAAACGATGATCATTATTATCACCGTCATGAGCAGACTCCATCACCTCTTCTCATCACAAAACATTCCAAAACATTTTGAAGCTCCATGTGTTCTCCCATCACTACAAATATGATACACCGTTAATCTCATTCAATCCATTATAATTCCCTCTATTCTTCCAAGTGCTGCTCCTCTGTCCTCGTTGTCCATTATCGTACTCTATCTCACCAAATGCTATCCTCACACTTTCTCTTTGTTGTTTGTTTGGTGAAGACAAGCAGATCCTGACAAACAGTTATCTTATCTCTGGGCTTCATGTGACTGAGAGGACATTAGACTAAACAGATCACACACAGAGAGGGAAATCAGAGTAATTATTCAAAACACTCTTTATCTTCCCTCTGAGGCACAAGAAAGCTTTCCTCTTAAAAATATCACCTAATCCTTGTTTTACTCTTCTCCTCTTTCTACTTTTCTCATATCACTCTTTCCCTCTCCCTTTCCATTCTGTTTCTCTCTATTGTCACTGCAACTTTGACTTCCTTTATCCCAGTTCACCTTCTCTCCCTCCCTCTTTCCATCACCCTCTCCCCCCTCCATCCTTCTTCCAGTAGGAATACAAAGGGCAACCAAAATGGATCAGTCACACAGCTTCTTAGTGACAAAAATGCCCTTTGTTTAGAAGCAATCACTCTTGGTATGATTCCACACACTGACAGGTAACACTTGGGATATCATAGTTAATTGTGCAGAAGACAATTCTACTCATTTTTGCTATTGTAATATCTGTCAGAAGCAAATAAAATATTTAGGTGAGCCTGTAAGCCAATGTAACTCCCAATGAATTAATCAACAAGTAATAATATTTTTGAGAGATCTGCACCGGGTACCAGTATAAAAAAAAATGCAATCATGATTCTGTTGATTTTCTATAAAGCGCCAATCACTTAAGCCCCTGGGCCCTTGTTGTATTGCAGAATTGTTAAAAACTCCAGTCTCACGAACATACTCATAATAATGACAAATACAACCTGCACATCTCCAAAGATACTCTAATATTGCAAACCCTATCATATAAAACACAAATGACGTTGGAAGATCCATTAATAAGATCAGAACAAAAACTTCATCGCATGGGGAAGGAGCTTTTTGTAAAGGATCCCAAAATGTGCACCAAAATCATTGCATTGCATATGGACATGTTATCACAAATGAGACTGAAACACACCTTGCTTTTGTACAGTTCACAAATATATGTCTAGAAATAAACAAATATTGGAAAGAAATAATCTTAAATTATGTAAAGTTCTGATAGATTAACATTTCAAGACAACTTGTTGCAAACAAAACAAAAATGCTTATATGTTATTAACATCAAGCTACTTGCACAGCTTCATTTTACAAGTTTATAAACTTTCCAAAAATCTATTTCTTGGTAACTATGGCAAAAGCAACATGGCATAATGGACATCACATGAAATTGTGTAAAACATTATGTAAAGTTTACAAATTGAAGAATAAAACATGCTGGAAGCCTGTTTACTTTCCATCCATCCATCATCTGTAGATGGAGTCAGAGAGAGAGAGAGAGAGAGAGAGAGAAAGAGACTAGATCACATCACCACTTGCTTCCATCAAATCAATAAATATCTAAAAAGTTAACAAATAGCAGAACATTGAAGTCAGTCCTACTGATCAATCAAATGGACAAAAGAAAGTTGATCACATAAGGACTTAACTTTCTCCAAAAATAAATACAACCACATTCACCAAAGTAATTTACATTTTTAGAAATTTTGTCAAGTTGCCACAAATCCATTGTTTGCAAACTGAGAAAATAAGTAATTTATTGCATGAAGATAGCAATAATCCAAAGAAATGAAATCTACTGGTCAGTAAATAGCAGGAAAATAACATTCTTCAAAGCTCTAAGTTTCCATGGATCCATAATCTGGAGAAATGACAGATGTGGTGAAAGCCAACAGGAGGCCACAATTTTTTTGTCAAAACAAACATGTTTACTAAACCACTGCCACAATGATATTCTTCAAGTTTGCAAGCTTCCCACATATCTATTTCTTAAAAAGTAAGGCACCATCACCTAACTGCATGCTGACAGCAGAGACCTAGCAATGATGCAAATCCGCTAGCTTCTGCTAAGTTTAATAAACTCTATTAGTTGACAAACAGGATAATAAATACGTCATATATATGCAACTGGATCCAATTGGGAAAAGTCTGAGGGGCTACTCAATGCCCCAGCGGAGCCCCAAGAAGAGCCCCTAGTGTAGACCATGCTAGATCACAAATACAACGGACGGAAGTAGCGACCAGCTCTATTTTCTCTCACTGAGACTGAAATAATATTTCCCAAATTCTCTCTTCCCTCACCTCAATTTGAAGTATCTCCAGGACAAAACAGATAGGCATCCTTGACTCTGCATGTCATTTAATATACACACATTGTCATGGCAACCAAATACTGTCCTCTGACGTGAAATGTAGTTTCCATACAAGTCCATGAGGAGAAAACATTATAGTGCTTGGTATTAAATTCACTGTACCTGACCTGTAATGAAATATCAACAACAACAAAAGAAATGTTATTTATGTTTCACCATACGATGCCCTTGTATCTGAACTTGAACACCTCTTTCATACACATCCTTACCAACTTTAATAGCTAGGTATGCATGATTATTCAAGAATGATGATGATGAACTCCTCTCTTGCAAACTGGAACTTATGAACTGTAAGATCATATAATACTTTGATGAAAGCACTGTCAGGTCATCTCTATGCAAAGGCACAATATGTACCACTTTTTAAAAATGACAACTGTACATTCCTCTCCCCCCAATAATAAATGACAACTGTAACATACTTTATAACAACTGAAGTACCTTCCATTCAGTGTCAAGTCCATTGAAGAGTCCACCAAAGTAGGTGTCTACGCTCAAAACTAAAACACTTAGCACTGTCTTTCCTCAGTGCACAGTTACCCTCAAAAGCAAATGCAAAATCTACAAAACAACTCATCGACTAAAATATTCCCATTCCCCCATAGGCTGAAGGTAGGAGCCACTTGGTTCCAATAGACAAAGGATGAAGTAAAGCTCATCTCTTACGAAGATATAACACACCTACATTAAATGTTCAGAGATATCCAAGACCAAATCCTCCATAGCAATGATACGCTGCCTTACAAGTTTTCAGTCTGTTCAGTGATATCCTCTTCCAGTCGACACTAAGAAATTCAACTGAGCCTATGAACTCAAAAGAGGAAGTCAACCAATACAAAGGCAAAGACAATCTTACCATCAGGTACTAAAAAAAGAGACAGGGAGGGGAAAGAATAAATTAAAGAAAGGTTCTCTTATTTTGTGTCGTAACACTTCAGCCCGGAGAGGGGCTGGAGGGCTGGTTCTCAAGAGTTACGGCAGTCTGATTTATATTACATCTTGCCTACAAGAAGCAGTTCTCCACACAGTGTATTCATTACCACTCCAGGATGAAAACAACCACAACAAAACTTACAAGAAATAGAGAGAAGATAGAAATGGAGGAAACAGTACTGAAGCTCTCGATGAGGAATATTGTCGGGGGAGAAAAAGACAAAAGTCCTTTCCCCTCGAGACTAAAAAATGCCTTCATCTCCGCATCAGTCAGCCATATTAGATTCTGATTAAAGGAAACACAGTCCACTAACAAAAGTTCCATTCCTTTGATTGGACGTCACGACCTTAAATTAAATATAGGTAGGGCCAACCCTAAAGCAATGTTTTCTTTCCTTGGGATGATAGGGGGTATTGAGGAGGTACACCACACGTACCCCTCGATATCACTACCGGTGTCTCTTTTGTCCACAGGTACCCCAAGGCATTTTCTTTTGGCAAGAGGATGCTTCATTCATGTTGATTAGCTTAAGGTTTGGAAGATGCTTTACGGTTTCATTCTCCTTTTTGGCCTCAATCAAAGCAAGATCTTTGCAGATTGGTATGCACTCTATGTGGGATGGCAGAAACTCATTGGCTTTCAAGAAGTAATCCTTTCCTTGTATTTCTAAAGATTTCTGTCGATCAAAGATGGGATTTCATAGTAGAGCAGGAAATAAAATACAAATGAAAGAACAGTATACAATCTTTGACATACTCTTTTCTTGTATTATGGACTCCTATGCGCATGAACATTTTCCAAAATGCACTTCCTCAAAAATATGAGCACAATTTCCAAGGTGTCCAATTCAAGATGACAAGTTGCTAGACAATATGAGGTCTACATACAGATTAAGTGTTGCTCCAATAAAGCTTCCTCTTTTGTTAAAACAAGAATGAGACCTCTTAAATAGAGATGGTACAGTTTCTTCATATATCACCAAGTCGCAAACCATGTCTCCTCCTACAGGAAATGCTTTCAAAATTGTTTCTTTAGCTGTAAAAAATAGCAATGGCATAGCTTAAGCTTCCACCATCTATGGTAGATATGAAGATAGTGAAATAAAGTCAACACAAAATCTCAAACCAGCCCAAATGTTGAATATTCATCATTCCCTGAATGGTGGAATAACTTTTTGTTAAAGAGCCAGAAGGGAAAGTTAATGCTCCTTTGTCTATTTCACAAAAATTTATTCCACTATTTGAGGAATTGTAGAAGAAAGGGACCCAAACTAACCTCTAACTGTAAGTGAAACACACTCTCTCCAAAGAGGAAGATGATTTTTTTTTTACCTATCACTCCCACAGCTGTACTTTCTTTAGTTTCCTGAGAACAGCATACTCAATACATTCCTAATTGTAAATATTAAGCTTTAAGATCATACCCTCTTCTGAGAGTCAGACGGGCATTCACTTTATCTTAGAATATTAAGGAGTCAATGACCTTCTGGCTCTCAACAGACCATACCCAGACCCTAATCCTAGCAATTAGGAACCTTCTCAGAGCAGGCTTAAGAACTTCTTCTTAAATCATGAATTATTCCATACTTCCCCTGCATCAATAATCTGCTTTGAATTTCAGCTTGAATTAGGCAGGAGGTGATATTAATAATTCTTTTCCGTCGTAATCCTTCTCTTTGGAGACACCATACACGAAGGAGACTGAGATTTACTTACGAGCTGTCACAACAGTTCACAGTGAAGTACCCTATATAATAAGAGGGAACGGTTTATAGGAGTAATAGTGAATGACTGGAAGGGCTTTCCTTTATATTTCAGTGATGGTCTATAATCATATTGGCAGACCATATTGGCTCCAGGCAACCCAGGGCAGGTGCTGATTGTTCTCATTAAAATCAGAAAAAGTGCTTCGTTTGATCTCCATGAAAATTCATTAATACGACACATTCATGTTCTCTCTCTCTCTCTCTCTCTCTCTCCTAGCTTTTGAGAAATTGAACAATAACTGGGGCATCTCTCTCTCTCTTTCATCTAGCTTTTGAGATATTGAACAATAACTGGGGCAAGAAAGTGCAAAGGCTTTCAGAAATGGTTAAGAAACCTGTCTTTGTACCTCTCATAATGAGAGTGTGGTAAAAAGGAGAACATAAATTCTCTTAAGGGCCAATAAGCTGTTCACTCAATTCCATGGGCATTTAGATATATTCAATAGAATGTTTCAGGTCATGTTCAATGTCTTTCTCTGTTGTTCTTATGTGTCAATTCAATTTAATTTGAGAAAAAATATTGATATGAGGAAACATATTTTTTCTCATTTTAAAATGAGTAAACACAGTAGCTACATAATTTACACTGAATCGGTACTACTACAACAAACTCTTCAGATGTTATTCTGGTTCTATTTTGTTTGAAGTCAGAAAGTTGTTAACTGATAGTCACAAGATCAATGCCCTTTTGGCTCATAAAATGAATTATATACCTCATTGTAAGATTCTTTACTAATCCTGTCTTCTGATTGGTTGAAAATGCAGTTATGTTCTTAACCATGCCCGTCAATTCAAATTCATAGTCATTTTTCCATGGCTCTACCGATTCATATCAATTTTTCTTAGCACGTTTTCCATGGCTGTGAAACGTGACGTCATTTTGCTGCGATCCCCATTTTGGTTTACGTGTTACCGTATATATATCGTGTGTGCGTGGCGCGCGCGGGGTCCGGCTGCATTGACTTAATACATGCGATGAGATATTTTTGAGCTTGCGACCGACACAAAATCGGGCTCTAAATCTGAAAAATACTTGAAATAAATCTCATTTTATGGTACCCATATTTCTTACAGACACGCGTAAGATACTCGATTTTTCAGATTCGGGTAGCAGGACCGCCGATTACATCGCTAAAATGTGATATTTTAGGATATATTTTTCATTGCAAATGTGGTTCTTCAGTGACGCTGGCATTGTATGGTATGTGTGGGATATGTGTTATGCTATTATGCGAGGTATTTCAAAGGGATTTTATCATGCATCCAACCAATCGGCCGATTACCGGGTACTTTACTCAATTCATGAGAGATGGAAACCTAAATGGGTGATTCAATATTTTCCTTTTTTTCGGTATATAAAATACATATTGACTGCTTTTAATATTCGAGGCATAGTTGTTTGTATAGGGTCTTGGGAAACTCACAACCTGCTATGACCCCGCGGCGCAAGCGCCTTGGGGTCATAGCAGGTATTTGAGTTTTCCTTGACCCTATAGAAACCACTATGCCTCTCAAAGCAGTCAATATATCCTTAATATGTTCTTACAATTGCAAAAGAAGTTGATGTCTTTCTAGCAAACAAGCAGCAAAAGTTTTGGCTCCATCAAGATTTAAGGTTTTTACAACTTTTTTTTGTGTAGACCACTTGGTTTCTTACCAAGTGTTTTGAAGGTCACATCTGGTGTAAGGTGAATATCACCTCATCATTTAGTACAAATCAAAATTTGAACTTCAAAAAAAGAAACTATAACTAAAATGGAGAGGGGTGGGGACAAACCAAAATCCAGATTTAGACCACTAGAGATAAAGAGCCAATTCCATGCCATTATACTAAAGAGGGTCATCATCATTATTACACAAGCCAGTATAGTTATCTAAATTAAGTTGAAACCTTTTTCTTTCTAATTCTGTTCAGTCATACTCCATTTCAAAATTTCTCAGGTATGACCTGGAATTAAAAGCACTGCCCCGGCCATCACTCTCACATTGCCACAATTTATTCACAGAAAAATAGGTCTCCACAGACACAAGCATCATTAGGCATTCCATAGAGAGATTTATAGTAGGTTAGAAAGATAAGCCGCCTATTGAAAGTAGCTTGCTAATGCAATAATATTGGTTGAGTGTGACAGTGGAAAGTACAGCAGGTTCAAGTTTATATTTACCAAGCCATTAGGATAGAATTGAAAGATTATACTTATTCCCAGGAATATCTTTGATTTACAATTTTTTTTACTTTCTTCATTAATCCTCTCCTCAACCATGCTTCAGTATTATTGTAATATATTCCCCCTCTCTCTCTCTCTATCTTTCTATATCTCCAACTTTCTCTCCATTTTCTGTGTGTGTGTGTGTGTTTGTGTGTGTGTCTCTCTCTCTCTCTCTCTCTCTCTTTATCTCTCTTGTTTAACCCTCCCTTCTCTCACTGACTTTATCTTTGTTTTTACACCCCCACCCCCTCTCCCCATCTCTTTTGCTCTTTTCCTCCATTCTAGCTCTTGTTTACTACTTTTGTTTATCTTCCTCATATCTGCACAAAGTAGATTTCCCCTCGCTTCAACAAACCTTGCTTTTATTAATCATCATACAACCTTTTCTAAACACAGATATATGTTAATAACTACCATATAATCCTGAACTAGCACAATATCTTTTAAAAAATAATTCTTACAAGCCTTTTCCGGATTATCTAAAGTAAAAGCAAGTTTCTCAGAGGCAACCTTTAAATCTAACGGGGGGAAAAGCAAGCAAATATTTCTTCCTCCATCCTTTTCTTCTTCTTCCCTACCTGAAATTTGTTCTGTTCTCTTCATTGGTGATCCAACAATTTTGTCATAAAACTACTTTTCATTTAACATCAATACTTGACTCAAAATCACATTCCCCTTCCCAGTAAGCAAACTGTCCAAATATCACTTTCATCTTGATGATGATAAATTTGCAAGCAAAAATATACGACGGTGTTAGCACAACTGGCATGGTCTATATCAATAAACACTGCATGAACGAAGAAGGATGTTAATGTATGGTATTGATGGACAAGGGCAAGTCTGATGGCTCTTTTCTAGCTGTACACTAGATCTGTTTAAATCTCTCTAATTTCTTATTTTTTAAAGAATGTTTAGATGGTTACCCTGTGAATTTGATCTACAGATAAAACAAAGATGAAATATTTTTACCTTTCCTCTTTGATGAGGGAGTTTGTTGACCCTTGTCTAGTTCCTTGTTTCAATCCATTTGATAGACTTCAATTATTTTGAACAGCCTACTTACTTCTATTAACTACTTAATTCTTACTCTTAATATCTAAGTTCTCTTTGCTCTTTTGTCCACTGCATCATTTCACACGCATAAGGAGCAGAAGGTATTTATCTCAAATAGCGAATGAAAAGTCAAAAGGTTACTAAACCCATATGCCAGAAAAAGCGCATATGATGATAAGGATCAAAGAAATAGACAGTAAACTTTCATAAAAAAGATAACAGTAGGCTTGCGGTTGCACTATGTGAGAGAGAGGATTGGGGAGTCCTGAAAAGGACTCTCGGTAATCTTTCTTAAGTGTGTGTAGTCCTTAAAAGTAAAATTTGGTGTAGTCTTGAAAAAGACTGTTGTTTATCATTCTTAGCTTATAGTTCTAAGGAGAACTATAGCGCCAGTTGGAGAGGATCGGAGGTAGGAGTGGCTTGACGTTTCGAACATGCTGACTATCCTAAACAACTTTTATCCATTTTGTAGTACTCAATAAGAAGGGTTATTTTAAACAAGGGATGCAAGTGAAGTCAACCTGTAATCATAAAAAAAGAATATCGTAAATTTTGCTTGAATTAAGTATTTCCTTGAGTTTGAGTTGAGGCCAAATATTTAAAAAAAAACATGTTTAGCGTGCTGTTTTTTCTAAAAACAGGAAGGAGGAGGCCCTTTTTTTTTCTTCTTCAAAATGGCTTCTCAAAATGGCCGCTCGGTACATTTTTTTTATTAAAAAAAAAAATCCGAAATAGATTCATTTTAGCACTGTTTTTCATGTTTTTTTTCTTTAAAATAAAGATAAAATAAAAAATAGAAGGCGGCCCCCAAACGGAAACGAGCAGGGACGCTAAACATGTATATTTTTTGTAATGGTCTGATATCAACACCTTTTCTTTTCAAATGCCTAATAGCTAGCTAAGTGAGCAAATGTTTGTAGAATGAGATAGCACACACTTAATGGCTTTTGAATCACATTTATTTCTTCAGCACAAACTTAGTACCAGAGGATTTTGACAATACTTTTAATTTTTGGACATGCACTGTACACACTAAACATTGATTCAATCATATATATATATATATATATATATATATGAATTGCAATTTTACTAAACTTGCTCCCACAGTTGAGCACTGTCAGAAATTGCAGTTTTACTAAACTTGCTTTTATATATATATATATATATATATATATATATAAGTCTATTTATCTGGCTGTTAATTAACTATATTACTCTTTTCTTATCAAGCTTTTAATCAGTTTCTGTCTAATTGGAAAATCTTTCCGTCACTCTAAAATATTCTAGTCATATATTTTATGTCTTCTCCCTATTTCTGCCTTCCGCATCTTTCTTTTTCAAAGCCTCACTTCTAACTTCCATCTGTTTGTTTCACCTTCCATCTTGCAAGATCACTCCAAACAAGGGATCGCAACTCTGCACCACGCCATACGCGAATGTTCAAATTTGATCAGCGTGCCTTTTGAGACCAATAATCTGCCATTTGCCGGCTTAATCAATACAGCTTGAGGAGGCTTTAGAATCCTACTATTCCCTTCTCTTGTTTCGCCCTGATCAAATTCCCAGCCAGTTAGGACTTATCTAATCCCACCGAACAATGCCTTGGAGGGCTCCCTCTCTGCTCTGCTCTGACCGACCTACTGATTAATGGCACTGATAATGGAGGGGAGGTGTTGCTACTATAGGCTATAATGAGGAAAGTGAGAGTTCAGGGGATACAGGAATGACTCCTTTTTTGTACTTCATGGGAGGCATGTGTAGGAGGAAAACACTTTTCTTGCCTCTTTACTTTTTTATATATCCTTTTTTATTTTTTACTTTATCCACTATTATACAAATACAATTTAAAGCACATAGAAACACAATATTAATACCTTAACAAATGAGACTATTATCATCATCAAGTCATTTAGTTTCAATAGAGCTAATGTCCTTATTGCTCTAAGAAGATGATAGTTTATGAATTGTAAAACATGGCATCAGGCTTCATACATGTACATCTATAGGCATTCTTCTTTCATGTCACAACCCTTCATGTCCAACATAGGACTACAGAATCATGTCCTTCCCATAAGCTTAGCAAATAGACACTCAGCTTACATAGGCAATGGGTTAAAGAGTTTTGCTGAAATGTATGATTTACAAAGTGACCTTCACAATATGGACATTCCATCCTGCTCTTCAATGTAGCTATGAGAGCTAGAGATAAGTTGATGAATATCAACGAAAAGCTCCTACTTTGTAACGGGAGATCCTCTCAAAGTGGCCGATTTTTGTACGGCAGCTATTGACTCACCATTCTCCCCCAATCATTACTTTCAAGTAGCGGTTAATCTTCTTTCAAGCCCTCTGAGTGCGATCGTAAATAAGGCTGTTGTGGGTGTAAACATGCACCCTTCAAAAGTCTCTTGTCTTCTGGTAAATACCAATGGGGCATCGTGATGCAGGAATTGAAAGGGTACCTTTGACTGAAGGTATTCATTTCAGCATGACAAAGTATGGGAGCTTCTTTACCATTTTTGGCACCGATATAGGAGTCAATCGCTTTTTGCCAGAGGGGGTGAAAGTGACGGTAGAATACAATATGGAGGAATTTATAAATCATCAGAAGCACTCAACATGGAGTGGAGCTATGTTTCTCCAGAGTCTTTTCAATAAAATCGTGTAGATTTCACATTTCTTGTACACCTTTAAATTAATGCTATTTCTATCTGTATTTATTATTATATGGTGCAAGAGGGAGGGGAGGGGAGGGGAGGGGAGGATGACTCCAATCAGTGCACATTATACATCTACCTCAATCAGAAGAATGCTCATCCTGAATATAGCACAGGGCATTATGGGTTCCTTATTCACAGTGGAATATAATACCACCAAAACACTATTTAGCTATGGATATACACCTTACACTCAACTGAAAATATATCTCTCTTTTATTGGCATGCCATACATGGACATTTCCTCATTATCATAATTGCCATCGCCACCGTCACCACCATCATCATCATCATCATCACCACCACAATCATCATCACCACTACCACTATCATCATTGTCATCATCATCAGCATTATCATCATCGCATCATTACTTTCCTGATTCTAGATGTACAGAGCATATTTGTATACAAAACATTTCTTTTACAGCCCCTAATTCCTACAAATTACCTCAAAATAAAGCATCATCAAACCCTATGGTAACAGAAACACACCTCAATCTCAGAGACAATTTACTTGTTAAAGTATATTATTCAATCCAGTGCATGTATAATTAGCATGCTCTCATTAAAAAAACATGCACATGATGAACAGCAGCTTCCCCTTTATGGGGTTGTGCATTTCTCAAACTCCGACGAGGTGAACCATAAACTTTCAGCAATGGTAACGCACAAGCAATATCTGAACACAAACACACACACATAACCTGACTCTTTCACTCACCTTAAAATGATCCTCCTGCACTGAGAAACTTTCAAAGGCAGCTCCTGTTAGTTCGGGCACCTTCAGTATGCCTTGTGTATCAACTACCCTATCACACAGTGCATTGGCCTCTGCTAACAGCGGGCTGAAGTCCGGGCTGAAGTCAGCCGGCGGCTCTGACCCACTCTCCTGCTGTATGATGGTCTTCTCAAATCTGATCAAAAAGGAGAACAAAATAATTGGGCAGTTAGAAAGGGAATGGCAAAAAATTGTTAATGAATAAGGAATGGAGAGGAAATGGGGAAATGGCCCCAAGTGAAAGAAATGAGAGTTAGACTCATGAATTTTTATAGAGGCTTGAATCGTGATGAAAAGATTGCAATGACATCTATCAGTGTGAAAATGACATCTTTCTGAATGACATATCAATCAGAGCTAATAGGTTACCACAGGATTGCCTAATATGCCAAACGTTGTAGTAATTGTACTACAGGTATGCAGTTATGCACACCATCATCACATAGGCCTGAACTCATCTTCTGAAAATGATCATAAAACATAATATTATGTGGAACTATAAGTAATTAAAAGAGATTCATATTGATACCCAATGGGGAATAATAACATACTATCCCAATGTCCAGGTTTTACTAAGAATCACAATTTAGTGGAATAAAACTGTTTAAATAAAGTATTACACCTAATGATTGACTGGATTTGCAACATCATAAACCTGTTCATACAAATCTCAAATTGGCAGTTTTGTCAAAGGATAACCCTCCTGTTTGTCATGTACAAAAAATTCATTAATTTCTGTTTTTCACCCAAGTGCCTTCTCCGTTTGGGCAATACTCAGAATATATTATTGATAGAATATTATCAGAGGTTCTCTAAAGAGAAAAGACCCTCCTGACTCATATTTTAGAAAAATTGATATTTTAGTATTTATTATTAATCTGTATTAATTGATGTTTTTAGTTGGCATTAGAATTGCAATTGTAAAATAGATAGGTAAAGTAAAGCGAGATGAAGTAGATAAATGCACCTGCAAATTATATTTTTCAGTATTCAGTATTTGATTTTTATGTCTATCTTTCCATCCATCTTCATTCAAACATCAAAACAAACTTAATAAAGAAGAACAAAACCAATATAAACAAAGGAATAAACAAATCATAAACAAATTTTTTAAATACATGTCTGGCATATGCAAACTAATGCAGCAAACCATCTGGCAAAATGCATCAAATTTTTAGTCTACTTTACAAAAAACAATCATATTAGGAAAATTCTCCTTTGCTTTGCTCCATTATTTCATTAGAGAATTCCCAATTTCACTCCTAATTTCATCAGCTCTGTGCAAATCATCTCCATTAGTCCCTAGTGATATAGATGAAATAGAAATAAAAAGAGGTAAGTACAATTTCAGCCTCAAGACATATTCTTATTTTCATCTTTCTATCCTCTGGGAGCAACACTTAAAACCCATCCAATTTCCCTTCGTTTCACCCCTATAAAATGTCAAGATCCTGTTGATATGTATGTTTCATTGTTTGAATAATTACATCAGAAACTCATGCTTAAGCCCCTAAAGTTATCGATGACTGAAGTTTAACACAGAGACTGCCAAAATGTATGTTCGTGACCGAAATGTTATCTACAGGTGAGCTTTACTCACATATCTACTTCATAATGAATTGCCCGTGGTAGCTTAACAAAATTGTAGAACCTTTGTTACCTGGCAACGGCTATGGAAGCCCCTCAGACTAAACCTAAACTCCTATCATACAGTACATGGAAGTAGCTCATAGGTAATTAAAGCCCACTCAAACATAAAATATTCAGTCACAAACATTCATATCTACTTCATCTCGCTTTACTAACATATCTAGTTTGTAATTGCCAGATGCCAACAGAATAATAGAAAAACAAGACGAATGAAACTGACGACTATAATCTTGACCTACTAGACCCCAAATTTAATTGGATCATCTTCCTATAATAATACTGTCCCCATGTTTAGATATTGCGATAGCAAGACTAAAAACCTTTAATTTCAGAAATTGACGTCTGTGACCTTAGACCTATACACCTTAACTCTAATGAGACTGTCTTCCTATGCTGATCCATACTATCACCAAGTTTAAGGCTAATACCTTAAGATACCTCTATGGTAAGATAACGCGATAGTAAGGCTAATAGTTTGGATTTCAGAAGTTCTGTGACATTTGACGTTTGACCCAGTTACTCCAAAATCTAATCACATTGTCTTCCTATACATTGCTGATTACTATCATCAAATATGAAGTTCATCAAGTTTGAAGTTCATAACTTAGGTGGTTCTTCAAATATCGCCTTAACGAGAAAGCGAGACTGACGAACAAACGGTAGGGCAACCTGAAAATATAATGCCCTTGGCACCACCTTGAGTGGGCGGGCGGAGGCATAACAAAATTCAAGAAAAAAACTTGTGCTTACTTGAAACTTGTCTTTACTTCTGTTATCGTCCTTTCTACGAATACCTCCTCCCTCACTGGCTTCCTGAACTGGGTGAATCGTTGCTCAATTTCTCGCCACTGCGTGTTCATTCGTAGCATCACAGGCTCTGCGACCTGTCTGGCACCATCTGTGTTTAGCTGCTGGGCATTCTGGTTTAGTGTCTGGATCTCTTGCCTTTTCTCTTCAATCTGGCTTTGTATTGCCTGCATGTAATCATAAGTAAAGTTTCTGTATTTTTTAAAGTGTGAAGCACGGTTAGTAGAAGCTTGGATGCTGTATATTAATTGTTTAGTTCAGGAAATTAATTAAAGTATTCAACATCAATAATTATATGCAAAGTACAATACAGACATTTTTGTTAGAAGAGAAGACATATTGTGTCAATACGAGTAGAAGCTGTCAAGAAGAGAATGTTGTTCCACAATTCCACTAGTGTTGGCCCCAGTGATTATAAGCTCCAGTTTTTGTGAAGGAGGGGGACAAACCAAGAGCTAAAGAAAGGACCCCTAGCTCTAGCTTCTTGTCCTCAGCTCAGGACTGGCAGGTCAAGGGTGATTTGGATGGTAAGGGTAGCTTCATGCAACATGTGTAGAGCTGCCAACCTCCAGAACAGAAAATCAGTAATCACAAGGCTCAAAATCAGTAATTTGGGGAATAAATCAGTAATTTCCTAAACGGCGCTATGAATCTAAAAAAGAAACGGCGTGCCAACACCGCACGGACGCGTGCGCACATGATTGTTTGAAATTTTAGTGATTCTACTCACACAAAGTTGCTAAATACTGATTATCAGGTCATGACAACACATCAGTTTTCCATGAAAATTGGCTTCTAATAAGAGAATACCGCCATACTGCGCAGCACTCGCTACAATAAATCATATTTTCGCCCAAAAAACAACAATTTTTTTTCTGTTATTTGAAGACTT
>BEXV01000367.1:31884-52592 GCA_003118195.1 Hemicentrotus pulcherrimus | reverse complement strand
CCCCCCCCTGGTCCCCCCTCCACTTCACTGACTGGAGTTTAGCTATGCCACATCTCTTATATATGCCGTCTGTAAAAAAGGTGTCTGATGTAGGGCAGGGTAGTGCAGGGTAGTGCAAGGCAGGGGATCACTTGATCAAGCCTATTCCATAAATTGCTTTTGCAATCTTCATGTCCATGTAGGAAGAGTCAGTACATGAATGAACAAGTCCAGTTAAGAACAATTGATAACTTAGCTTAAATGCAACCATCAACCCATTACGTGCAAGAATCGTATGGTTCCTGTACTAAGGCTATGGGACGTAAGACATTTAGTAGTCAACTGATTAAAATAACGTTTAAATGAAGAACAGAAAACAACATCTAAAACTAAAGAGGGAAGCCAAACATTTCAAACACTCCAATTAAAAAAAAATGACAAAATGTAAGTTGTAACATTTGAAGTCTGTATTTCTCTTAATGGAAGATAAGACAACAAGCAACAATTACAAATGTATGAGCAGTTCAGTCTGATGCATGTTCTTCAAAGAAAAACATTTGTACAAATAGTATGAACGAAAAATATTGGTACACAAGTAATAAATTCTCCTCATAACCCCTGTATATATTGGTAAAGGTTATGGTAACAACTGAAACTAAAGTAGCACATGAAATATTGACATCATCTATCATTATCTCAATGATACTGCATGCTTGCATGCTCTACAGTGAATTCCTGCAAGTGAAAAGAAAAGATATTAATATGTCAGGAGACAGACTTGGAAGAAGAAAGATATACAGACAGAGAGGGATAGCAGGAAGAGAGAATGGTAACATAGTTTCTTGTAGTTGCATCAAAGTCACATCATCATTTGATAAGTACCCTCAACCTCCCGATATAATGTTGCCTTCATATAATACCACTGTAAATATAATTATACCATTTTTAAATAAGGTAGCTATCAACAATAATATATTCTACAAAGAGATATGACAATGGACCAAAAAAGTGTAGTTCATTATCAGTTCCTAATGCCTTCAAAGCCAACAGAAACATATACACCTGTGTAAACATATCATCGGTCATCCCACTACTACTGGACAGTAGAATGGTCAATGAACTGACCGTTTAGGAGCAGCTGGCTTCAAGCTTGTCACAACACTGCTGGCTTTAAGACAACCCCTGGAGTGAGGATGATCTTAATGGCATTTGTGGCTAAGGACCCGTTTATATCATCAACCAACAAAAACTAACACTGCAGCAAACTAAAAACATTTGAAAGTGAAAATGAATTGCAATTGAAGAGAAGAAAGTATTGTAGCTTAGCACAACAGAGGCCCCTGAACAAACTCATATTTTAAAAGTTCCTAAGTTATGAGATTTTAAGCATACTATGCTTGTGTTATTTCATTTTGCTGTAGGAGTATTTTAAGGTGGTTAATCATGTCAAGTGTGAACAAGGCCTGGTTTGCCTACAGTGTGTTCATATCTAGGGTAGACTCCAGAGTCCAGAGTTAGTACTCACAGATGTCCTGGCCATAGCCTAGCTTCAAAGACTTGCCAAACTTGTGCATGTATGAAACTTTCACAAACTGCACAACTGATCAAGATTCATGTATCTCTCATTTCACTTAATATGACAATTTAACACAATACAAATGACAGGTATTTTGCTCAAACATAAAACTGCTGTTTTTTCTAATATGTAGAAGATTAATGGCAAGGGGAAATATAAAAAGTAGCAGTGTGCAATAAGCCCTTAAACATCCTCATACTTTAACATCTGTGGATTATAAGATACAGAAATATCATGTCAGTGTTAGTTTGTTGAGGTGGTTGTCATGTATAACCAAGACCATGAGGTACGTAATGGTGGATTTCTTTACCAACAAGGAATATTTTCCTGCATTGCCTGAATATCCTAGCATTCTTTGACTGCCTGCAAGAAGGCCATAAGAGGTACATACCGTACAGTGACGATGGCAGTAAAAACCTTTCCATAGGCAGCTGACTATATAGATCTTTCCAGCTGCATGAATTTAAACCCACATGATATTCAGGAATAACATTTATAATCCATAAAAAATGACTAAATTCAAGAAAAAAATTGATATTAATTTTAAGTTTTACCCTTTTCTTTAAGGTAAAGATTAGTTATGGTCATGCGATTGCATTGTGAAAGAAACGTTGTGGAATCGATCAGAAAAGGTTGATCATCTAGCATCTGCAAGGTTCTGGAATCATCAAAATGATAAGAAATTTGGCCCATTCTTCGTAAAGTTACAAGCACTATACACAGAAAGATGTATATGGGACTACCCTATATCTCTCACAGACCTTGAGAGAAACTAATTTACTAAATATATGAATTAGTAGGCGGTTTCCTTGTAAATTTTTTATCATCATGTATTAGTCAAAACATATTCTTTCACATGATTGGTAATGAGAGCTTCCATTTCATTTTTTGAAATTGGGGCATTTCCAATACTGGTCTTTACCTTTAAGGGGTGGGGGGTAAATATATGTAAATGAATGTGCCATGAGGGAGCACATGATCTCAAACAGGCCATTTAGGCTTATCAAGACACTTCATGATGAGAGCCAGAAGGGCATTAACATGTATATCTTGCATAGAGATAGAACCCTTGTGGATCTCAGCAGGGAATACGTTCATATCTAGAGTAGATAGTAGAGCCAACACGTATAATGATCCAACTAGGCAGGGTCTTGCTCCTCAAACTTATCAGATAGTTTGGTAATTTGAAGTGAGGATTGTATTTTGAGAGGATGAAAAGGTCAGAAAATGTTTTATATAGTTCTCTTCTGCACTACTCTAATTTGCTGAAAGAATCAACTGCAAAATTACTTCCCAAAAATCATGTTCCCAAATGTTATTTTCTTGAAAATTGAAGTGCATGCCAGCACTTTACATACTGTTGTCCTATTTGTCTGAACTAATCACTAAGAAATTCAACCTATGCCTCTCTCAACACAGCCACTATAAAGTCTTTTCTTGTCATACATTTTCATGATGCCTCTCGAGAAATTGTAGACAGGAGAACATTCTCATAAGGAGAACAACCAGAACGTCAATGACGTAGCGCTCATCTACATCTCGCAACAACAAATATCTTACATTTTATGTGGTACACTTTTGAACTGGTCAAAAAATAAAACTTGATGCCCTGGAAGGAACAAAATTTTATTTAGCAGTACAAGATTAAAGAGAAACTAAAAGAAATGTAAATGAAACTAAAGGAAATGGATTTTTTTTTTGGTTATTTTTAGAATAAATTTGCATAAATTACCATAATTAATTAATTGAGAACAATTTCAAAATTCTGTGTAGCATTTTAGTGTACCAAAGTTAGCTCTACGATATAAAGTAAACCAAATCGAAATGGGTCGAAATATGAAGGAGAAGAAGCACTTTTTGTGATTTAAAAATTATTTTTTGAATAAATTTACATAAATTTGCATAAAGATGGAGCAAATGTCTGTTATCTAAGAAGACAGAATTTTCCAACAACATTTACATGTACAAACCAGCCCCTGCATATATGATTAATTATATGAGGTTATCTTTATCAGCCATTAAGATGAAAAGTGAATCAATGCATGCATCACTTTGACAGACTGGCCTTGTATTATGCTATTTTAATAAGGCTTACTTTGTTCAGTTATTAATTGCGATCACCCATGCTGCATCTGCCAATAAAGTTATCAATATACATTTATTTCCCTAAATCAAGGGTAAATTCATGATGTATACGGTAATGCCAAATTAATTTAAACTCATTGCTACATTTTGCTACTTGAATATTTAAACAAGCGCAATAGTGCCACTAACTTTTGATCTAGTTTGTCAACAATGTCATGTAAAAAAAATAATGAAAAGAGTTGTTTATTCCTTGGGCTCCCTTGCTAATTATAAATGTAAATATATATATATATATAGTAAGTGGTCAATCATAAATGAATGTATATTGGTGCAAGTGTGAAAAGTTGTAAATATTTCATAAGCTATTGTCATGTACTGAATGTGCATTACATGATGCTAGGATAGACAAACCTCTAACAAAGTTTTGTTATTGTAGAAAGTAACTTTCATTAATATTAGATGTTGCAAAGATGGAACAAGCCTCTATAGCAAATTGTTTAAGTTGCCGAACAACTTTTTTCATCTAAAAAAACATGCATGAAATTAAAATAGAGTACAACATTGGCCCATGGTGTGAATGCACCCTCTTGTATTAGCTACCTGCCTACACTGACATCACATGATTGTGGTCCAATTAACTTGACAGGTGTGTCAACACTACCTGAGCATGTCTAGATACTTGATCCTGAACCTATAGACCCTTTCTTAGCTCACAGCTTCAAACCAGGTGTGAGGGGCATGGAAATCACATGTTCAGAGCCAAAAGGGTGCTTACTCATTGAGCAATGAGTTCTACAGGAACCACCCAGCTCCATACTCAATGGCTTAACATATTATTTAACAGAGTTAATGCCCTTCTGGTTCTCAAGGCGTGGCATGAAGACAGTGTGGACTCATTCGTCTTGGGTAATCGTCCTTATGAGGGCAAGTAGTGCAAGGTGTGCTTAACCCTGTAACTGTAATACGTGACAGCACAGAGCTCTTAGAGGTTAACACTTGTGTTAGAAAACCTTGTACCTGTATGGCAGTATATATGGGCTGAATACATCAGTATGTATTACAACCTATCAAAGAATTGCATGTATGAGTCCCTACTTTTTAGCCTAAAATGTCTTGAATATTAGTGGGAACATTTGTAATCATGTGTAACTATGCAAAACAAAAGTCCTTCTTTCTTTGTAATGTTTTTTTAAACTACTAATCCATCTAATGTCTCTGGTTGAAATCCTCTAGAAATGAAGGCAAATAATACTAGACTCACTTTGAAAGTTCACCCTCCGCTTTCAAAACATTAGAATTATATTTCTAGAGATTATTTTCTAGAGAAAGATTTCTCCAGATTTATTTTATATCAGAAACTCCTCTCCCACCGAGGATTGTAGAGGGTCCTAAAACAATGCAGGCCTTTAAGCCTCGCACCCAGCAAATATGCACATTGTTCAGTGGGCCAAACTTCTGATGTGACTGAGCAATGAGTATCTCCTTGAGGTTTGCTAAACAGAATTAGTAATTCCCTTTATTTTTTTGCAAAATTATCTTTGATTGAAAATCAAGGTGAAATTTTCATCCGTCATCAAGATTCGCATGTGCATGTGCGTAGCTTTAGGACCCTTTTAATTTATATGGGCATCAATATCGATTAGAAAATGTGTGTTCGGGACATTTGTTTGTAGTAATTTTCATAATGATATAGCTTTAGAATACGAATAACCAAGATAAGTAGAGGAAATTTGCGCAGGCCACGGATATAAATATTATTCTAGCTGCTAAAGACAAAGTTATGATCCCCCTATCATAAACAAGTCCATGCTGCATTTTCTTTGAGCTGCAGGTTAATATATGAGTAGGCCTACATGTTCTACACCTTTGGTTGAACTGTCCTTCATTTATAGTTTGCTCTTACAGACCACCATCTACAAGTTCAGCGATGTGTCAGTATGGCTATTTATCAAGCATGGTGTAAATGTCAACTCCTGTCTGGAAAGTATTCGTCTAGGGATTTGTGAACTGACAGACTTGATAAATAAAGTTGTAATCAATCATTTATATATGTCACTGATGTAAGACTACTATATTATTAATAATTCTTTCTTATAAAGCACTTTACCAGGTAGTGTTACTCACCTAAGCTTTTTTACAGTACATTATTACCCCGGTCACTGGATTATGTTACGATCATGCACTTTACAGTTCTCAATCTCTACTCTCTTGGGAATATTCCAACCAGTTGCCCTTTTGACAGGCACGCACATGCTAATCCAAACTCATTGAAGTTACCATCTTACTGGGTACCCATTTAACACCTGGGTTGAGAGGAGCGATGTAGAGTCAAATGCCTTGCTGAAGGACACAAATGTTGTGCCAGGGATCAAACCTGCGACCTTTGCATTTCCACTCGACTACGTCGCCTCTGACATAATAATGATGGATTAAATTCTTACAAGGTTTGTTAGCTGGAGTTGTCAGTAATATCATCTTTCTTGAGGTAAAATTTTTTTAGTGCACCTACTTTTGTAATTTTTTCTGAATAATTTGTTATTTAGGAAAATGGATCATCAAATACTCAATTATTATCAAAATCAGAATGCAAACGAAAATCACTCAAAATATAGGGCAGTGTACATGCATTTGTCACGAACAGCACATGAAAACTTGTTTTCTAACCTCAAAGATACAGTAAATGAGTGAAATAAAGTCATGATGAAGACTATCAAAGATAAAGACAGTAGACTTTCATGACAAAAAAAGGGTAGATAGCATCTGTGTAAGTAAACTTTGTCCATTTTGAATGACTCAATGACCAGCACATGTAAATGAGCCTTTCCTTAAGTCTGAGTTAACACTATTACCTTTTTCTATTTTATGGCACAAAATCAATGTGAACATGTCAGTAATTGTTTTGGCCCAAACTTGGTACAAGGGGATTTAGACAACACTTTTGAAAAGGCCGATACTCAATCATCCATGGCGGCTGAGTAACGGATAATGTATCATCAGACAGAATATTTGTTACTCTTTAAAATAAAATATAATTGAAAGTCTGACAGGTTATAATTTATAAAGGGGAATATGGCAAAGTTGGGTAAACATTTTGTTTATATGACTGTATAAAGACCAGTTTGGATGTGAAAATAAATCCATCAAGACTAGACGTTTGATAACTGAGAAGGGGGAGAAGATGCAACTGAGCTACAACAGGTAGGAGCAATCTTTTATCAAGCAACATGGAAGGAACAAGTGGAGGGATGGTGAAGAGGGGAAGTAAAAAGAAGATGGAACAAAGAAGGTGTAAAGCCCCACACCTGCTGGAGTACATTGACCATGCCACTCCAAAGGCTCGTTCACATATGTTGCAATAAATTGCTGCAGATTTCCACCATCATAAGTTTGTA
This sequence comes from Hemicentrotus pulcherrimus, assembly GCA_003118195.1. Taxonomy (NCBI): domain Eukaryota; kingdom Metazoa; phylum Echinodermata; class Echinoidea; order Camarodonta; family Strongylocentrotidae; genus Hemicentrotus; species Hemicentrotus pulcherrimus. Next base: position 45,560 of record BEXV01000367.1, on the reverse strand, counting down.
TTTTATAAGACACAGATAGAAGATAGACGTAGGACCTTTGTTGCGCACAGGGACATTTTTTCACCCCACTTGCAATTCACATTATACATGAACATTACCAACGTGCTGCAAAAAACCCATCATGATTGCTAGTCTCATGTGTGAACGAGCCTGAAGTCTCCAAACTCACTCAGCTTTGTCAGTATCAGGCAAGAGACTTTACTTGGGGATAAACCAAGGTTTCCAATTACTGATTGTCACGTATTGAGACTGATGCAGATCTATTGTAAGACATGCGAAGTTGCATGTTTCATATTCAGAATTTTGAGAGTTAAAGGCCACATGTAGTATTGGCAGGTATCGGAATAATAAGGCAAAATCACTGTGACATGTTCATCGTTTATATAAAGACAATTTTAAACAATTTTCTCTTTTTAATCCATTGAATGAAGGACAACAGCAGTAACAACAATGGAACTCAGGATTCTTGCTTCTTCAAGGGAAATTCAACCTTGATAGAAAACTATTCTAGAATAAAATCAGACAAATCAGAGAAGCAGACTAGTGAAAGTTTGAATGAAATCAGACAAAAATTAGAAAGTTGCAATCACTGTAGATATGGGCTCTTCGAATTTTCTCTGTGATGTAGTGGCAGACAACTTTCCCATTTTTTAAAACACACAAAATGACTAAAATTTCAATTTTTCAAAAATGTTTGACGCAGAATGAGCTTTTCTCTTTAGAGGACTTGTAATAATATACTCTCCACAATATTATTTGAGTAGTAAGGGTGAAGGCACTTGGGAGAAAAACATAAATTATTGATATTTTTGTACACAAAAAACGGTAGAGTTATCCGTCACTACTTCACAATCAACTGACAAAATTGCCAATTGAGATTTGAGATTTATAACTTTCTTAATATTGGTCCGATTTATTTTAAACTTTTACCATACTGTTTCTCTGATTTTTCTGCTTTCATTCAAATGAAGTTATTAGAAGGGTTGGATTACTCTTTACACTGATTGTGAATAATAAAGCTGTGCCACTATTTAGATCAGTGTGTATTAACAACATAAGAAGTGAAAGCAAAGAAATATAAGAAATTGATATTGTAGGTTTATCAATTATCTTATCATATGCTCCCCCATCCCTTAGTATTTTTTGTATTTTATAAATTGATTCACCACTAATGGGTTGGATTGCCCTTGTCAGCTTATACCGGTAGCTGTTTTTCAGAGGATCAAAGTATCTTATCATGTTTGTCTCATTTAGGTGAATCTATTTCAAAGTGTGTATTATTATTGCTTTCAACACAATAGATGTATGAAGAAACATAATTTTTCAAAGCCTTTCTTACTCTTTTTCTGTCAGCAATTGGCTATTTAAAAAAAAAATGTAATTTATGTTGTAAGACAGACATGGACAGATCTTCATGACAATATGAAAATCACTCTATCATGGGATATAATCAATTCTATATTTTATTAGAGATATGTGAATGTGACAATATTTCTTAGTGCAGCAGATGCAAGAAGCATTCAAACTGTGACTTGCTGCCTTTAAATGTCAGTAGGGTGCAGTATCCATGTTGCATGACGGACACCAAGAGCTATTCCATAAAATTAGAATTTCTCATCATCATGGTGCATCACGCCTTTCAATGTTCAATTTTTGAAAATGTGACAACGCCATGAACCGGACGAGAAGACAAGACTTGCTGCCTTCAGTCAGCAGAGGGCAGTATTCATGTTGAAACAAGAGACATCAAGAGCTACTAGTGTAAGATCAGAATGTGTCTCTCTCTATCTTGCAGTTATATATGGGCTTCTTGCAAGAAGACTGCTATTGACAATACATAGTTCAGTCTAACAGCCTTCTAGCTGGCAGCTGACGATCACACTTTATTCCAATATTCAATCGGGGAAAATGTGGCAATGACTCGCACCAGCTGACTAGACAGGAACATGCGTAGATTGGATGAGAGTGTTGATAGCATCGTCTTTATCCAGCTTTCATGACGCCAAGGCTCTTGAAGGACATGCTTATGACACGATTGGTTGCCAATTTGATGGTTGATGGAGACATTCACAAGTCTGGACTGGAATCTCACTTTCTAGCAATGCAAGAAATTAGTCTCTGTGCAATCTCTTAGATAATGTACAATACTTGTCCTTCTTGTCACAAAGAGGTTTTCATTAAAGACAGACAGTAGATCTACTACACAAATATTATATCAATTCAAATAATGAATGAATAATGTGTTATTCAAGTAATCATTTTCTGTCAGCCATCTTGTCATTTTCAATCGCATATTACATCTGCTCATCCATCTTTCCATCTTACTTTTTTACACTTACCCTATAATACCATCTGTCAATATAAAATATGTACATTATCTTATCTCCTTCTTTTCTCATTCTTGATTTCATCCTTCATATGTTCACCTATGCCTTCCAACCACCTCTTTATTGTTATTCTACAGGACTTCATGGAATCCGCTAATCAAACTTTTTATAAACTATCTTCATTTTCACCTCGTCCATTTCTTCCTTCATCTGCTCACCCAAACCTTCACTCTGTATATCTCTCTATTTTATCTATTCATCTCATCACTAAATTCAAACTATCAATTCACACCTCATAAAATAATATCCTATCCCTTTCTTTTCCTTATCCTCCATCCCATAACTCATCTGTTCATCAACACCTTCTTTCTATCCTTTTGTCTCATCTCTTTTTCATTAACTTCCCCACTCACATCGAATACCACAAGTTAAAACCTCATAGATTGATTATCCTACCTTCATTTTCTCCTCATCCTCCATTGCATCCTTCATCTGTTCATCTACTCCTTGCATCCATCTCTCCATCTGGTCTGTCTGGTTCTTGAATTGATACCACTGTGGAACCACCACCTGGAGGGTCTTCTTTCTCTTTTCAGCATCCCTCTGAAGTGTTAACCAGCGTTCCTTCAGACCGTTGATCTTCAGCTCTAGCTTCTGTGCTTGGGCGGGATCCTTGGCCTGGGTCATCTTCTGGAGCTGTTCTCCCTGCTGGATCAGAGACTCCACGTCTGGTTCAAGGTTCTCCAGAGCTTCTTCCGTGTCCTGAACACCCAAAGAAAATAAGAAGAAGAAAAATAGTACTCTCCTTTTATAGTGCATATCATATTTGAAATCTAATACATCCATGTCACTATGCACTTTCAAATAGTTCTAAATGCAGTGCAGAAGTATACAGGCGCAGAGATGAATTCTGCTCTTGTAGGCTCTAAAGCTGCTCTTGAAAACTTATTTTATTTTCTTTACACTAGGAGCACTTTTTTTTCCTTAACACAATGAAACATCAGAACATTTTTTAAAGACAGAAGTAAACATAAGACTGCACTTTTTATTTGTAAATAATATATTTTTATTGCAGTGATTCATAGGTAATTTTCATTTTCAAATTTCATTATTAGAAGGAACACCTCAAGCCTGACAAGATATACCAAAACCTACCTTTACATTGGCTTTGACATCCACATCAAAGTCCTTATCCCTAAGCTGCCCATCTCTTGTCAACCGGTGGTCACAGAGGTCAATGGCGACGTTTGTCTGCTCTAGGATATCATTGAACTCCTGTAGGTAGCCCGAGGCATTGACATCCATGGTGGTAGACGATGTCTGTGGTTTCTGGGGGGCTGTATCCTGGTCCTTCATGCTTTGGAACATGTCCTTCAGGTTGGTAGGGGCACATTCAACGGTTGTGACCTCCTGCTTCTCTATCTGTTCATCCACCTATGGGAATTATCATAGCAATCATATCGGTTTATATAGTTTTCAATTCAACATTAATTTCATTCCACTCACCCTATGGGAACTGAGATGGTCCATTATAAAGCCTATGCAAATGGGAAAGACAGAAGTTAACAAGTTCAAGTGATTGTTAAACAGTGGCACAGGAAGCTACTCTACTATGACTGTCCTGGATTAACACATCACTTTAACCCTTTAAAAAGCCATGGGAATCAAATCTTGCTCAACAGTTCAAAATAGTGCATGTTGTACTGCGACATCCTATTTTAACAGCTTCCATTTCAAACTTAGATCAATAATGTCTTTAAGGAAGGTAATATATCTGCTTTGAAACTAATTTTGCAAAATTTGTATAAGGCGGCCACTTTTTAGAAATTGTAAATAAAATGAGGCTCTCATTATTTCTTATGATGGAACAAGGATTGAAATTTGACAATAATAACTCAAGGTAGTCATTAGCTCTTTAATATTCCTTAATGTCAAGACTTGCTTCCCAAATCTTGCAAACAAGATAGTGAAGGACACAATATTGTAAAGTGGGTGCTTAATTCTACCTCCATCCTGTCAGATGAGGGCGCTGTTTGTTCCAGCTTCGTCAATTGCACTGGTACCGTCTGCACCACATTCACTCTCTCTTCTTGAAGTGGTGCCTCATTGACAATTACATCTGCATTGTTGTTGTTGAGGTTAGCAGCTGGTGGGGTAGATGAGATGCTGATAGGTTTGGAGTCTACAACAGTCTCCAGCTGTTGCTGAAGGAGCCTCTCCTGGATCTCTTGTTGCTGTTGCTCCTTTTGCTCCGCCTCTGCCTGAACACGGAGCTGGGATTCTTCTTCAAGCTCTTGTGCTGTCTGCTTCTGCTTGATTTGCTGTTCCTGAATGGTGCAATTAATGGGGATTTTCCAGAAGGACAAATGTTATTTTAAGGTCGTAAGGTTTGGAAAGTGATCTGTTTTGTTCTTTTCTTCTTCAAAATACTTCATAACTAATTTGGTCGGTGAAAGAGGACTAGATATACCTTACACAGTTAGGACACATAAGACAGTGGGTGAGGGGTTTCCCAGCAGTTGCCGGGATATTGAAGGTTCTAGACCTTTTTAACTACCAGGGGGCAATTCTATTTTGCATTAGAATGGCAATTATGAAATGGATAGGTAAGTAAAGCGAGATGAAGCCAATCAGTATGTCTTCTCACCATAAATTTAACTCAAGTAGATGGACCCCAAAGGAACAATTCCTCAAACTAGTCAAAGGAACTAAAATTGAGCTCCTACATGACCATCTTCTACTGGAACATCAATTGAAACTAAGATGCAACTTTATCCCAGAATAAAGAGCACTTGTCATTCTTTTGTAACAAATTTCACCCTGTGTTTCACATCAAAAATTCAACTCAAGATAGATATCTCTATAAGACTCCCCCAAACAAGCCTTCATGTCCACACTCATGTAACCCATTGCCTACAAAATGTTGTGGCTCCTGTAGGAGAATCTGAGAATTCAATAGCCAATAAGTTAAATTAGCCAATAAGTTAAATTAACAATTCAATTCTACAGATGTTCCTTTACCTAGTATTGATGAAAAGCAACTCAAACATATTCGAACTCACCTTAATTCCCTTACAGACTTGTTCCCACTTCTGGTTAAGAGCAATGAGGTCTGGTTCTGTAGATCTACGGCAATCTCCGCCAAGTTTCATCAGCTCCAGAGCCTGGTCTCTCACCTCCTCTATTCTGTGGGTGAGATCATCCACCTCATCTTGCAATCTCTGATGGATGGAGGGGAAAACAAACAACAAATATCTTCAACACATCATTACTGTGAATTTCAAATACAGTGTACTGGGCATTCAAACCTGCTTTGTGCTTCATTCTTACATGTATGATGCCTTTACCAGTAGCAAGTGAAGCAAAGTCTGCCACACATTTCTGAAAATCTTTTAACATACATGAAAAAGTGACTATGCTTAGGAGTTTGGGTTGAATGCAGCTACTTTTCTCTACCTAATTACCTGCCAAGTAAAATATTTTTTCTTCTTCATTTTGCGTCAATGGTAATTTTGAGATAGTTCACTGCATTGCATGGTAATGAGCCTTTAATGATCACCTGTATATACATACAGACTGCTCTTTGTGTCTTCCAAGGGTGTCCTTTCTGAACAAGCTTGACTGAAATGTCAAAGACAAATATTAAGAAAAATGTTCAACTTCTGACAATAGATTAACACAGTGTAAAGCATGAGAGACACTTGAGTTCACCAATAAAAGTAGAAGAGTTTATGCATTAACCTCTGCCTCCATATATACTTTAACAACAACTTAACTCAGGCTTACATGTACTTTCAATGTAGCAAGTCAACTTCAAAGTCTTCCACTGTTTGAATAGAGGACAGTTTATGTAATATTACACCTCCAATCTTTATACAAGACTAACTCCCTTTCATTCCTATGCAGACTTCCCATAACTAAACATTTCTCACCGAGGAGGAGGAGGCAGAAAAGTGCATTATGGAAGAGAAGTCCTAAGGGTATTGAGTAACCATAGCAACTGTGATATGGAATGCAGTGGGGGTTCAAGGTCAATATTAAGAGTCTGAAGTTCAGACTTTTATTCCCATCTGACACAGAATCAAAACTCAGTAGAGTTTGGGTGTATATAGATCATATCCTCTGTGATAGAGGCAAAAGGTTGTATGTGCACAAGTGCAGCTATTTCAGAGTGATATAAGAGCCCAAATGTTTAAGAATGACAGTCCAGAAGAAGTGAGAACTTGACAATGGCTGGGGTATTAAACCACCGGAGCAAGTGTTTCAGGTCAATTATCTCAAGTTTGAGGTTTCACTTTGAAAATTCACTCAATTTATCACTCAATATGATACATAAAACACTGAGGTATACAGAACTGAAATTTACAAGAATTAAGATTAGACCTGCAATATTTTGCTTAGAAAAGTGTTAACAAAATTACCCTGACACCTAAATCATGCATTTATTGCAGCTTAACACCAAAACTATATTTGGATGTTATGTTTAAGGCCTGTTTTTATATATGTGAGTTGTTGCCATTTGTCATGTAGGAGTGTTTAGTGATCAACGAGAGACTTGTTATCTTGCCCTCGTAATCATTCGCATGGTTCATATATCCCATGCTATTGATAGTGCACTTCAGATGCAAGAATATGATATGATTTTAGGAGCTCCACAGCTCAGGCAGCAAACATACAGGCAAACATGATCATGTACAGTACAAGTATCTCATCATGCTACATGTTTATTCATGAATAATCTGACAATTTATTTCCCCATACATGTCAAATGTACAGTGTATTTGATTAGGTCCAAGCTATTTCTTTCTCTATAAGCGACCAACCACACCTAATATTTGAGTACACGTATATCTGATGACTGTATCAAGTTGATCCTACTAGTGCTGGAATCAGACAAAACATGTTCATGTTTACGATTCCATAACACAATTCAATAATACTTGGTGACATATTGGGCATACCTTGGACATACCATATTATATGAATTGCTATATAAGATATTACATGAATCATTCATTTTTTTCAAGCTGAACAACTATCCCAAACTATTAGAAACACACCCCACCTTTTCATCTCTAGAGAACAATTTGACTACTCTCTCAGAGGAAACATCATCATTTCCTACAGCTTTTCCTCAACTCATACCTAAACAAAACTAGTTTCAGTTCACTGCCAACGGGGCATGTATTTAAAGTCATAGGGATAACAAGCCCCAAATCCTTATACAAATATATACCCCCATCACCTTTGACCCTTGACCTAACAAAGTCTCTCAAATATGTCATCTATACCTGAGGGTGCAATAAACAGAGGCCTTGATAAGGGTCCACATTCATTGCCAATTTGATGCGAAAGATTTACACATTTTACAAATTGGATCTGATGTGAGGTAGATGATTCTAAGGACTGATTTAAGATGTCCAATTAATTTCAGATTTTCAAGACTGAATAAATCAATTCTGGGAACAATGGGCCTGTATTCATTGCTGTTCTAAATGAAATGTTCAATTTGTTTTAAACAGAATATTACATTTGAAAACAATTTTGAAGCAATAGAGCAGTATTGGCAGATAAAGGGCATACAACATCTATACAAATCGCCAGATTAAAAAACAGATGCAATTTCAATCAAATATGCAACAAAATACCTTTAAATAAGCGTAGGCCTATTTTACAATTATTTAAAAATAAATTGGGGGAGGTATAAAAATGCAACAGCATCAAATAAGCATAAACAAACTATTTTTACTTTAAAAAAACACAGTACACAAACAAAATACAATGGAGACTATTTAGTTTCATTTGATACCTTCGAACAAATATCATTGCACCTTAAAATGTTATTTTGTGTATTCACACTACATCAAAAATAAAAATAATTATGTACATGTAACTTCAAATTGGCACAATTCTGATATAATCAGAGTTAGCATTATGAAGTGCTCTTACTTGTACGTACAATGTATTTGTCTATTTGAAATCAAAAATCATGATGAAGAAACGTAATGAACAACAAATACAACATAAACAAACAAACAAGTATCAAAACACACTGAATTCCATTAAAAATATACATGTTACATAGATCAACAGCTAATGCATTTATCTGTTATCAAAATACCACACAAGCAGAACATACCAATATTTGTAAACATTAGAAAGAGAGTTAGTAATCTGTGCTTACCTGGTATGCTTGACGTTCCTGCTCACTGACTAACTCCTCTCTGTCCAGCTTCTGAGATTGATCCAGCTTCGTCTGAGCCTCCCCAAGCCACTCCTTGACCCCTGACAGGTCACCACGGAACGTCATCAATTGAACCTGGTAGGTCTGCAATCAACAAGATGGAGAAAGTTTTATTTTTGACTAAAAAAGAAACTTAAGGGGCATGAGTTATTCAGAAATACTGCAGTACAGCAAATGTACATAAAACAATTTTACTAACAAAGATATAAATGAAAATGTTGAAGTTATTAACATAAACAAATAAGGAAAGATAAGCTGTCAACAATGAAAAAAGAGAGCATGGGGAAACAGAGAGGGAGGGAAGGAGGGGGAGGGCAAGAAAGAGAGAGAGAGAGTGGGTTAGGGGATAACTGGGGAACAGAGAGAGAGAGAGAGAGAGAGAAAGAGAGAGTGAGGGGGTAGAGGGACAGAGAGAGGGATGGGAAGAGAAATCGAGGGAGAAACAGAAACAGACAGAGAGAGAGAAAAGGGAGGGAGGGAGAGGAAAGGGAGGGAGGAAGAGAAGAAAGGAAAGACAGACAAGTAAAGACAGAGTGAACATAGAATTTGGTGAGATGGGGTCCAATTTAGACATAAATAAATCTCTCTTTGGTTCAAAAGTGGTATGTGACCTGTAAACAGATCTTGATATTCTCACTCAACTACGCCATCTACAATATTCCTCATATTTACATGAAGAGTTTCAATTACACTCACTAGTTTGTTCCTCTATCAATCATTCTAGATTCTCAATTTTTGTTTAAACGATGTAATAGCTCACTACTTGTTTACACTATGTATTTTTAAACGTGTGTACACCTGATCATTTTTAAATCTATCATTCAGGTGTTCAAGACGTGGCTGGGGGAAAAAACAAAATTCACTAATTATAATAACAAGTTGATGTACATGTATCAAGCCTTAAGATTGAGAGGGCCAAGTGTACAGTATGGTTAATAATGTCAGTTATGTTACAATTCACTATAAGTGTACTTGAATGATCAGATCTATTCAACTTAAAGCTAAACTTTAGTACTGGTAATGCGATTGCATTGTGAAAGAAAAGGTGTGGAAAGGATCAGAAACAGTTGATCATGTAGCATGTTAGTATTGGTGTGCACTGCAAGGGTCTGGAGTCATCAAAATCATAATAATTTTGACTGAGTCTTGGTAAAGTAACAAGCACTGTACACAGAAAGCTATATATGGGACAACATACATGGTGTCGGGGCTAGTACTACCTTGATTTCCTTGTCTTTCTATGCTCATTACTCAGCCAGTATACATTTTCTTCCAAAATTGTTTGGCACATGTTATTTATTTTTAATCTTGAACATTCAGTGTAAGTTTCGTTTGATTCTGTGAAAATTAATTTTCTTTTTTTACCAGTACTGGAGTTTCTCTTTAAAGGTACTATGTCCCTTTTGCAGCCAACCTCAAATGCTGTAGAACTTTGCAGGAATTGTGAATATGTTATGTATGTCCTATCCGTGAAATTTAAACGTTAGCAGTGTCCTCATATTTAAATTATGCAAGGAAACCCTTTTACTTGCTAGACTTCACTGTCACACACTATTGAGTGACTGACTGGCTTATTTTTCTTCTTTGGTAATAACATACATGAAAAGAGTTGTAACGGGTACATGAGCATTTGTCTACATCAATAACCCACTTCTTGTGATGACCAAGATTAAACTGATTGAATCATTGCACAGCATAAAACGTATGACCATTAGGTACAATTGTCTAAAAATCAAGACTATTACTTTTGGGCTCTATAGCCCTAAAGTCGATTTGACAACTAATTAGTCGGTATTTTCACACTTGAGGACATTTTCAAGCCCCACCTTTTCTAGGGAAGTAATAATTTATTATTATCTTTCAAATGCAGTTGGAATTTAACTTTTTCATTTTTTTGGGCCTGCAAATGGGACATAGTACCTGTAATTAGGATTAAATTTATACAAATGAATTGTGTAAAAAGATTTTTGCTTTAATTTTATCATAAGTACACAGAATCCATTTCTATACCAATAAACATGTACCTCTCCTGTGACATTATAGATTGTAGGTCTGTACAATGTTGCATGACTGATAAATGCTTCACAGATGACAAGCAGGAGCTGTGAAGCGTGACTTGTCACCATAATGGTTGACACTACCTCAAATGCTAACTGTTTAGTCTTGATGGATGCATTATCTATTAAAATAGTGCAGCTTGGCTTCTGCGTCTGTCATCAATTGCTGGTAATGGGATCAGATTGAACACTGTTTGTTATGGCAACTCAAATCTGAGTTCTTGCAAATCATTCAGCCCCATTTGATAAACTTCTACATGTATCATCTTATCCCTAATTTCATGCACATCATCACCATCACCACCACCACCACCACCATCATCATCATCATCATCATCATCATCATCATCATCATCATCGTCATCATCATCGTCATCATCATCATCATCATCATCATCATCACCGTCATCATTAACAAAGTCTTCATCAACAGTAGCATCATCACTAAAATCATTTGTCTAATCACTCCACTTGGTTACTTCTATCATTACCGTCATTATCATCACTAGTGTCGTCATCATAGTGTCATTGTCACCATTATCACTTAAATAATCACTCTGAATACCTTACCAAAACTTCAAAATCATATTCATCCTCCTCCTCATCTCATAATCCTCATCTTCTTCACAATAATCAATCATCCACGAAACATAGTCTATATTTTCATGCATCTAAAACATCAATACCTAGTCCATAAAGTACAGACTTCAAACTTTACAATCAACATCACCAGGAAAAGTGAAATAAGAACTACTTTGTATCTTACCTGTATATGTGCTCTCCTCTTTGCCAGCTTCTCTTCCAACTCTCCGGCCTGATGCTGCAGTACCTCAGCATCAACTTTCATTGCATCAAGACCGCCCTCTGGAGACAGCTTAGTAAGCTGCTCCGATAGCACCAGGGCATCACTCAGCGCCCTCTTGTGTTTGCCGATGTCCTGGTCCGTCAACTGAAGGTATGTGCAAGTGGACAAGAAGCAGTCAATGTGAGGAATGATGGGAATTATAATTGAGAAGATTAGATTGAGATTTCACAAGATGTTTATTCCATATTGGTCTACATTGTTTATAAACCCATCAAACAAAAGGAAAATATAGATATGACAACTCTTTTGTGGTGTGAAATACATGTTCCATGTAGTGCTCGATAGTGCAAGACATGTCCAGTACAAGTACATGTAAATGTATGTGTCATTTTATTTTAAAATATTAAATACAAAGGTTTAAAGTTCTTTTAAGTGTGAAATATAGAGTACATGTATGGTGAAAAGGTCATCTGTGGAGGCACATAGATCTTCATTTCTGGATATCTATTGGAATATTATCTCAGTCTTTCTAATAAAGGTTGAAAATCAGTCCAAAAGATTAAAATATTTTTAAAAGGTTACATGATCAGGTTGAATTCACTTCACTAGTAAGGGTGATCTATGTTCTCCACACCATGATCCACAGAGAATCCTCAATTTGTAATTCAATTATTCTCTTCCCCTTTTTTCTCTTCCATATGAATATTAATTTATCATGAATATTAATTTATCCTAAAAATATTCAGGGATGCTTTTTGCTTGCATGATCAAACAATAACTTTTAAAAAAGGTGTCCAAATACTGAAAAGGGTACCTTTCATAACAAATTACAACAAAAGTTTCTTTATCGTTTATCAACCAGTCTGGTATTTACTGGTTAGAAGTTAAGAGAATGGCATGGCACATAAAATGTAACATGGTGAATTCTGGGATTTTGTGTTTTATTTTCTGACTATCTGTGACTAGGTAAAGCGTTAAATGACTATAAACATGTTAGTCCACTAAAATTATCATCAAATTCAACACAGAGTGTGAGTGCAGATACTTAATACATTATTTGGAATAATTGCCTACTTGAAGAGGTGGTATCTGTACAAACGAAACCCTAGGAGAATGAGAGAATATAATAATCAACAGGTAGATTTTTTACTTTTGACAACTACTATTTTTATAACAAATACAACAATATTACAATAACTTCATGTATTTGGATAGGTACAGCTACATGTAAGGTATCTCATTTGTGGAAGAAAAAGCAAACAGTGAATGTAGATATAAACGCTTTTACTTGTACTACTTGGCTTGGATAAATCATAAACAAAAGGCATGTACATATGTTTATAGTAAATATGAAAAAAAACAGCTTCAATACAGTATATTAACATTAAAAATCATAAGTACATTCATTATGCAAAAAATGGTATGTTATGAAAAAATGCTGACAGTATGATTAAAACATATTGCACAGCCTATGATATTTAAATTGGATATTGGTACCTGTAAAGCTCTTGTGAGTAACAAACCTTTTAACATAGAAGAACCATGAGTTTGACAACATTGTGACATAGTGATTGAAAGAGAAAAGAACAAAAAAAGAATTGAGAGAGAAAGAGGGAGAGAGAAATAAGAGATAAAAGAGCCACAGAAAAAGAGCGAGCAAAAGGGAGAGAGACAGACAAACAAACAGATCAAAGAAAAGAAGAGAGAGAGAGAGAAAATGGGAGAGAAAGACACAGAGAAAAACAGAGATATAGTAAGAGAGAAAGAGAAAGTAAGAGAGAGAGAGAGATATATATAGAAAGAGAGAGAGAGAGAGAGAGAGAGAGTTAAAGACACACCTTACACCACTCCTGTTCTTCGTTAAGACTTTGGGGTGCTTGGCCCGGTTTATCATCAGCCGAGCGCTTGTCGATGGTGATACCGGCCTCCTGTAGCCAATCACGGTGTATCGTCAGTTCTTTCTTCAGCTTACGTGAGATTTTGAGTGCCCTATCTAGTTTGCTCTACAGTAGGTGAATAGTGAGGAAACACACAAACACACACACACATAGAGTGAAGATACATGTGAAAATATTATGTTAGGTGCATTAATACCTTACAGCCCCTCTCAAGTGTTGGGAGCCAACAAAATTTGATGGCAAAATTTCACTTAAATTGTATCATAATGCAAAAGAGGATGTCATTTAACCCTATATAGCCCAGGCTATTTTGAAACTGCATAGCCCAGAGGGGGGGGGGGGGGG
>BEXV01000367.1:7922-27526 GCA_003118195.1 Hemicentrotus pulcherrimus | reverse complement strand
GAGAGAGAGAGAGAGAGAGAGAGAGAGAGAGAGAGAGATTCACAGAGGAATAGAATTAGAAGGGCAGAAACAGTGCAAAAGAAAGAGGGAAAAGAAAAAAAGGTGGGTTACCATAAAAGAAAACAAACATACTAAGAGAGTGACAAACAGAGTTACAGAGGGACTGATTAAGAAGAGGCTCCAAAAAGAAGAGGATTGCATGAAGATTTTGATTAATAAGACATGGGGATTGAAAGAGAAAAAAACTTTTTAAAGAATAATAAAGGGATGAGAAAATGCAAGGTCTACAAATTCTGAATTGATTCAATTCAAGAGAAAAGCATTATCTTTATTAATTTTTAAAACTCTACAATAATGTTCCTCAGACAAAATTTAAGAGAACCTTAGTTTATTTACAAAATTACAATGCTAATCTAAAATATAAGAAACAAGAACCAGAGATTCATTCTCTTGTGTTTAACAGACGTTCTCCAAACTTGACCTTACCTCATACTCATCAGGCAGGTCAATGGCCGATAGTCGAGCAGTCAAGCGAGCATTGAGGGTACGGTCAGCTGAAGATATCCAATTTTGTAGGGTCAGCATGTCCTTTTCAAGCCGCTGGAGGAGCTGGACATTGTTCTCCAACTTCTCCTGTCTGGTCTTTGCCTGAAAATGGACAGAATAACATAGAATGGTAAGGGTTGACCTATAGACAGCTCTCTCATCTGGCTTTCCAGTTGATCTCTCTCCTCTTTCTTTGTTGGCCGATCATACACCAGAGCCATCTGGTTTGTCCTTCATTGATTCTCTTCAGTTCTGAGCCTTCTGCTTTTAGTCATTTGCTCTATCAGACATCATCCCAATGCACAGTCTATCCTTTCACAATTTGCCAGCCATCTTCTCTTCTAGTACATCTCTAATGTTATTCAATCTTCAAATAAATCCCACCTAGCTTTTCTGATTGGTTTCCACAGTTCTTTTCTTCATTTCCTGTCAGCATTCTTCCTTGTTGACTCTGTCCCTCCAAATAATTATGTTCATTCTTCTCCACAAGAACATTTTCATAGTGGCTATCAAGTATAACAGGTGTTTTCACTTTTCATAAAACTTTTCCAAGAAAATTGTAAGTCAAAACAATCATATATGCAAATCATTTCCATATTCCTTGGTTTATGAGAGAAATGCAAATTTTGTGAGAGGGTTCTTGGAAAGTCATAAAACAGTAAGAGAGTGGTTTTCATACCTGTTGTGAGATGTCCTCAGTCCTCTCCTTGAACTGTTTGACTTCTCTCTCAATGGTTACAGTCATGATACCTTGAGCGATGAGGTTATCTGCAAGCTCTGTGATAAGGTCCTTGTTGTCTCCAACATGCTTCATCACGGTGGATTCCAGAGCCTGTAAGAGAGCAGCGTGTTTGTGAAAGACAATAACCACTATTATAATCACAATGGTAGTCACCGTCTACATAATCATCATTATTACTATCATTATTATTACCATCCTTATGATTCCCTTCCTCCTCATTTTCATCACTACCCTTTGCTATACTAGTGCTCACATAAATCTCCCCAGCATCCAAACTGCTAGATAGACTACCAAACTACTTGGAAGTAAAGGCGTCCTTCCTACCTCTTATCATCACACCATCACCATCACCACCACCACCACCACCACCACCACCACCACCACCACCACCACCACCACCACCACAACCAACACCACAGCATCCTCATGAAGAAAACAAATCATGAAGTTCTAACACCCCAATGGAAAAAAAATCTCCTCCTGTGCTCAAAACTTTCCTATATTACTACCAAGTAACACTGACTATGCCACTAATATTGGATATATTCTGCCATTCATTTACATTATTTTGCCATTAAATGCTATGCAAAGTACACAGGCAAAAAGAAAGTGGATTTATGATTATTCTTTAGGTCGAGATACTCTTTCAAAGACTGTTTAACTTCGCCTCACTGGAAATAAAATTAAAAGTGAAGTTGTAGGCTAATATTCTTCAACAACAAAAAAACGCAAATTGAAATACATTTGCATTTTCCCATCATCCTTTAAATCTTGGTATCGCTATATATCTTTTCTCTCTCTCTCTCTCTCTCTCTCTATCTATCTATCTTTCTCTTCATCTCTCTCTCTCTTTCTATCTCTTCCTCCCTTTCTCTCGCTTTCTTTCCTTGCTCCGTTTTTCTTTCTTTCTTTTTAATGTCTCTCTTTTTCTCCCCCAACATCTCTCTATCTCCGTCTGAATAAAAAAAAAAAAAAACGCAACAAGAATATAACACTTACGTTATTAAGATCACCATGATCACTGTTTGCTGAGTTGAATATCTCATAGATGAAGTCATTCTCAGTTTGATCATGAATGGATACGAGATGGGCCATGCCATCGAAGTCGAAGTGTTCATGACATCTCGACTCCGCTATCGACCACGGTAACACCTCATCGAAGTACCGATAACAGTAGCCATTTTGCTGAGTCCAGGCATGGGGGCAGGCGTATTTGTTTGAAGTGTTGCCATACGTGTATGTGGTAGCAGCACAGAGCAGGAAAATGTATAAGGCCTTCATGATGTTTCTACATTTATTAGATGGATGAAATAATGGGATATTCCGCTGATATTATTATTAGGCCTACACATTTTGTTAGTCATATGGCCGAATTAAATTTCAGTTCTTATGTATGGCTTACGAATAAAGTAAATTCGCCTAGGGGATGTGATTTTTTCTTCTTCACCAATTGAAATCTCCAATTGCCACGATATCTTCCAACTTTCAAGCGAAAACATAAATAACATGACGACTGATAGATAATAAAATGGATCCACACAAAGCTACTGTCAAAACAATCTTATCAATACATGATTTCGTCAATATTTCGCTCTTCGGTTATGGATTGAACTTTAGGCGGGGAAGGTTTTGCTCCCCACTCCACGCCTGACGGATATTTAGAGATAATTATTTCGGAAACATGCTAACACTCTTCATTTAATCAGGTGGCATATTATTGTATTGATTGTCGGAGTATCTTTGCTTGGATAGGCCTATACCAGTTACCCGCCTCGATCCTCCCCCTGGGGGTGGGCTAGGCCAATGGTGAGGGATCATGAGAGCGATTATTGACCAAATGTTTTGCTTGATATTAATTGAACTTAAAATCCGACGCCATTACTTTCGATGAGAAACGAAAAAGGTCCATGTGACTTTGAAAAATAATATTAGAATATAACGCAATTAATGAATAATTTAGACTTACCAAGTATATCCGAGGAAGGATTTGATCGATTCGTTAAACTGGAGAACGGGACTAATTGATGTTTCACTCAAGCAGAAAGAAAATGCAGTGTGGATGCTTTAAAGATGTCTACTAATTGTCCACCATATATCATTAGGACATACCATAGGCACTATGACATGGACATATCAAACGACCGTCAGCAACCAGTAACAAATCAGCCACAGTCCAGAAAGTAATTAGCCGATAGATAACCGGTAGAAGCAATGCTCACATTCAACAGCAACTGATTGTATGCTGTTTAGATTAACATTGATCGCTGCTGCTGCCCTGCTGATGCGTTTACAAAGGCGCACGCATGATCATACTTGGCCCATCAGGACTACAAACCCCTGAACTGTGGATTTGATAAACCAGGTGCATTGTTCAGAGAAAAGCAGAAATATGCACAATATTTTGGTGCTCTTTGTCGTGAGAAGAACGATATTTTTTGTTAGGGATGGACGTCAGACGCAAAAGCTATCAAAGAGCTATCTGCCTCCTCGATTTTTCAGATAATGCTGATAACACTCTCTTCCAATGGAATCGACATGCTGCTCATTTCTTATATTAGCCTGCCCTTCGCCCCCGATCCCCCACTCCATNACCACCACCACCACCACCACCACCACCACCACCACCACCACCACCACCTCTTGCTTTACTCACATCAATCTCCTCTGATATCTCCTCCGCATCCAGACTACTGGATGGGCTACAAAGCTTCTTCTCAAAGCCATCCATCCAAATCACTTCTTCTGTCAGCATCTGCTTCAGTTTCTTCCAGCTCCCGGAGGCATCAGATAGAATCTAGGCCAAGGAATAAGGAGATATAGAGATAAATTAGGGCATTGCATAAATACTCATGAACTCAAAGACCAACAGAAAGAAATGTTGTTGGTGTTGAAAATATTATTATCATGTGAGAGCTATTTTGGTGTCACCTAGTTTACAGCCATGTATTTCCAATACAATTTTGAGGAGATCAATGGTTGGATGAGTAGTTCCCCCTCACTTTATCAGCAGTTTCAGATCTTTAACCAATATTATTGGGTAGATATGATTTAGTATTTAACAGTTAGAGTAAGTAAGATTTTAATTTGAAAAATTTCTAATTTCCAAACTCGAGATTCCACGTAGCATGTCAAGACAATCTTGAAACAAACAAAGAAATAGATGGCATCCAAAAATTAATGTACTGGAGTAAAAAGTGTTCTCTAGGATTAACCTTGTGTTTGGCAGTGACTTGTGCTTTCATTACTGTCCACCTCTCAACCAAGGTCTTGACATCTGAACTCTGGTTGACCTTCTCAGCGGCCTCCTGGACCTCGGTGATGACCTTCTTCTTGGCTTCCAACTCCTCCAAGGCACTCTGTAGAAATAAACATATTGGAAGCTGAGTATCAATATATACTGTCCATCAATAGACCATCCCTATCAAATTAAAAAGATAACTTGCTTGTGGCTACGACTTTGCCTCACACAAATTTCCATCTCATACCCATTTCCACACACTCTTATATAAACCTCTTTCTATTGAGTATTTAGAGAAGAAAACAACCATTGTTTCCATTAATGATACAAGACTTCCAAACAAAATCAGAGATGTGATTTCAAGCTATTTCTTGGAATCAATCATGATTTATAAAGTCACTCTAGGCAAGTCGCAGCTCATTTGGTCCAAACTTAAACAAAATAAGTGGAAATCTCTTTGTACTAGTCAAAGAGAAGTCAAAAGTAATTTTGTATAAGCTTAAGTCGGTTCATGAGTAAAATGTGATTCAGTTTCTACTCAAGTTACAAGAAACAAAAATAGTGACACAAGTCAAAGCCGATATGCTCACGAAAACTACTCTGCCAAATACCCATGGACCAATAACTCTTGACTTACCGAATATTTCTTTAGCTGTGTCTGGATCTCGGCTGGATCTTGGATGGAGAACTTCTTGCCAGGACCCAGGTCTGCCTCGCATCGGTCCAGACAGCTCCCTAAGTCTTGCATATTAGCTGGGGGGAAATAGGTACAGAAATACCAAGAGTAAATCATAAGAGGCAAACTTAGAGGACAGTTGTTTAACAAAAACTGTGATGATAAGATTGGTCTAGTTTTAAAATTAACAGTTTTGTTCCTTGTCAAATAGAATAATTTGTCTTATTTCATGTCTCTTGTCTAGAACAGTCCCGATATGAATAAAAGATACATTTCTTAGGCACTCATATTTTCCTAATGAAGGTAATTACAGAGTGCATGCTCAATACACAAGGTAATATCAATTTATGTTTCATACAACTGTACAACAATTAACCTGTTATATACGAACTTTATTTTGGGCTATTTCTCTAAAAAACATAAAACTTCAAACTCTGTCTTTGTATTCAATTGGTTAAGACAGTCTAAATTGAAGTCAGATTATAAATGCTGTGAGTCAGAAAGATGGTTACTCTGAAGAGTGCCGGCAATTCCACACAAAGTCTCCTTTTTTAATATATTTTGTCCAAAAGTGATTCAATAATGGTACAGACTGGTATCACTATCAGCGGTCATAGCCATATCAAAAGATTTTCATTCATAATAATGATAATATTAATAACAATAATATTTTTTGCTTATATAACGATTAATATGTCGGGAATGTCTGAGTTTATAAACGCTTTACATTATTACACCCCGGTCATCAGGTTCCGGCTTGCCCGCACACAAAGTATGCACTTTCTCCACTCCCTGGGGAGCATTCCAAATAGTGCTAACTAGGCTCAAATTGCTAAGCTTACCAAATTGGCTTTCGCATCCTACTGGGTACCCATTTAACACCTGGGTGGAGAGTGGCAAATGTAGATCAATGCCTCGCCAAATGAGATTAGTGCCGTGGTGGGACGCGAACCTCAGACCTAGTGATTGACAGTCCTGTGACGTTTCCACTCGACCACAACACCTCTTCATAGATGAAATATTTGTATAAAGTGTACATTTTATATGTCTTACGGGACACATTGCACAGTATCGTTTGAAAGTGACATCAGTTTAACCATGGAGCTATAGCTCCATGGTTAAACCCTTTCTGGTACTACAATGTTTTCTAAAAGCTCATCTCTGTCTCTGTCTGTCTCTCTCTCTCTCTGGCTCTATGTCTCTGTCTGTCTCTCTCTCTCTCTGGCTCTATGTCTCTTTCTCTCTCTCTCTCTCTCGATCTTACCTTTGAGTGTTTGATATCTTTGGTAGGCTTGGGTGAGGTTTGTTCGATGCTCTGTGGCGAGACCTGTGACTCTCTTCCATCGCTGGTGGAGGTCGTCGAGCTCGCCTCGAGTGCGGGATGAGAAGGCGGGGTCACCATCTCGGATGAGACGTTCTCCTGTCTCTAGGATGTTGTCCATGTTGGACTGCAAGGTTTTGATATCATCTTCAAGGCACTGAGAACATTAAAAAAATAATGTATTACTATTGATTCTCCAATCTCACTGAAGTTTATGTCATCTTCAACACACTGAAAAAATGACAATTATTAAGCAAATAATTACCATTCGTAAAGGATATTCCCTGTAAAATTCTAAACCCATGTAATAGTTTTCAAAAATAGTTCTAAAATCCAAGTTACCATGGTAACCCATAGGTTTACATGTTAGAAAATGGTTTGAGCAATCGAGGATACCGTACGTGTGCGAAGAATTGGTCGGTATTTTCATACAAGACAAGACAATTCCAAACAAGACAAAAATGGCTAAAGAAACTCTCCCAAGATTTCAACTTATCAAATGCAAGACTCAATGCATATGACAGCAAGAACAACAAAAAGGGTACGTGAAATGAAATATACACAAACATGTTACTTTATAGTTGCTGCAAATGACGAGTACCAGCATAGACCTATCGCGCACCCGATGTTGTGTGCTAAAATTCTTCTCATAGAGATTACTCGCAATGCAGTCTCTATGCAATCTACGTGCATTGCGCGACCGCGCAAATTTTTTTTTTTTTTTCAATTCGAGATTCAAACATTTATCTGTTGTGATCCTGAAGGTGAGTGAGGTGTCATATGAAAGCACAGGTTCTTCTCCATATTCCCCACAGGGCCAGCCCACCCCCAAAATTGTAAAAATATCTTGCTTAGACTAGAATCTAGATCTAGAAGTCTACTCTCAAAGATACTCATAAAAAACAAACCGTGCAGATAAACTAGAGAAAGGCCAAGGTGGTGTCATTAGTTGTCTCTTTTGTTTTCTGCATATAAAAGTATTAATGACTGCTTTAATATTCTAGAAATAGTTGTTTTTATAAGCTCTCGGGAAGGTTACAATTGGGCTATTGTAACCTTACCTTGAGCGAATAACACGCCTCTGGAAATAGCCCAATTGTAACCTTCCCGAGAGCGTATAAAAACAACTATTTCTCTCAAAGCAGTCATTAATATTATAATACTCTATATGTTATCATTATGTTGTCCCTTTACTTGTTGGATGGCTGGTTATCTATCATCTTTAAGAAATTGGGAAGAAAAATGAAAATGAAGAAAAAGAGGATGAAAACTAAGGGCACATGCAACAAGGAAGAGGAATATGAGCACAGAAAGGAGGCGAGATCAGGAGGGGAAATAAAAGAAAGGAAGAGAGTACATTTCTACTACTCAATGAATAACTTGGCAAATATTACCTTGCTCTGATCCAGTTGGTCCTTGAGTACATCTATATCACCCATAGCAACCTCCTCCGCTGTGAAGAACACGTCAAGGTCATCCATCCAACTGGTTAGACCACTCACTTCATCCTAAAGGAATGAGCAGAAAGAAATATGAGTTATGAACAGCAGAGAGGAGTCTACCTGTATATCTAATACCGAAGAACATACACACTTTTCAGGTATTTTAAACCTTGGGTTCAATTCCAGACCTTTGATGGAATCCCTTTTTTAAAAATCTGAACGAAACAATCTGTGATAATTTCTGTGTAGATTCAGGAAGATGATTTTATATATTGAATTACAAAGTTTGTTTTAAGTATCATATATTGAACATTGAAAAGTTTTAGTTCACAATTGCCTTTCATCGTCAGACTAGATTTTCAACCAAAAAGAAATCCTTACTAAAAATTCATAAATTGATAACATTTGTAAAAACAGCAAACACATCTGTAGGCTTTTTCTGCTTTGTGATGAATTAAATCACACTTACATCATCAAAGAACAAAGATATTTAGTGAAAAATGTTTTTTTTTTAATAACAGGGATGTTAGTGCAGCAAACTAAAAAACAAGGAGATTTTAACCAGTGGATCCCGATCACGCTTATCTTCCTCCAATGATTCTGAGTCCAATTTCGTTCCTCGCTCAATAAAATTCCGATCTCGAGTTGCCATGTTGTCTCATTTCACAGATTTTCTTTGAAAGTAATAAATATTTCCAAAAGAGAACGCCGATTCTGATTGAAATATCGTAACAAAAATCAATAGGACACCGCACGAAGACATGTGAATCAATGCAAACACCGTACCGTAGATAGTATAGCGATCGAAATGCATGGTATGAACGGCGCACACGGCGCGCTGAGCTAGCAATACTCGATGCAGGCGCTGTACTATCTTTGAAGCAGGCGCGCGTGCGCGCTTTTGCTTTTGTATTAGTCTCGCATTCGCAGACCCTTAAAGTAATAAGTTGTCTTGGGGCAATCAAAACGCGGATTTTTCAATGGAGAAAATAAAAACGCGACCGGGGCGATCTAAAAACGCGGGAAATCGCGGAAACGCGGAACTCTCACATCCCTGTAATAAAGTATAAAAAAAAGTATTTTCATTTTGAGATGGATGATCACAAGGAAACCTATGATTGGGATTGCACATACCAGCCAGAGTCTAAGTTCATTGATGGACCTATCCAGAAGGGCCTTTCTGTCCTCACATAGCCTGGTCACATCTTCCCAGTTTCTATTGAGTTGAGTTACATCCTTCTGAATGTTCTCAGCTTGCTTGGAGGTCCTGGCAGCAACCACTAGTTCCTTGCCTGTCCTGTTGACGTAGTCGTAGCTGGTGCGTTGCTCACCTATCGTCGTCTCAACCTCCTGTAGATATGGGTCAGTGTTGGGGAGAGGAAACAAAGATTAACTTGATCCATCATTTTTACACCTAGTAAGAACATTGTGAGTAATAGATTCTCAATGGATAGAAAGCAATCTTTTGATAAAACTCAAGTCGTTAAAGAAACTTCGCTCACTCGTATTATATATTGTATTGCTCTGTTTAATAGATTACATTGAGAGTTAATAGTTTTCAGCAATCAACAATCATTAATCATTATGTACAACCTTGTCAGAATGTCACTAACAGGAGCAGCAGTAATAAACAAGAGGTCCGCACCTGAGCCAATGAACCTTATGAGCTCGCAATAAGGGACCTAGCTCCCATCCCCTTTGAACCAGGAACACAGGACTTATTAGTAAAGTAAAGCAATTTAGGGTTGCTGCTCCCAAGTCCCATGCAGGGGAAGGTGTCACATTCAAACAAATGATACCTACAACGATTAGCCAGAATACATTTTTTAGGTAAATACAAATTCAAACTTAGTTTTTTCCTATAAATTTGATAAAATATTGATGAATTTGGTATCAGTTTGTAGGAAAAAAAATAGTTTTACACAAGAAATAATGATGATTTTGTTTAGTCTTATTGTACCGTTTGGTAGCATTGCACCTTTTCCCCCGTTTTTTTTCTTGTCTACGAAATGTCAAAATCGTGGGTGCTGCCTATTCAGCACTGGCCTTAACGCCAGCCAATACGGTTATCAATAACCAAATACATCATTAAAGGTAAAGACCAGTATTGGAAACGCCCCAATTTCAAAAATGAAATGGAAGCTCTCATTACCAATCATGTGAAAGAATATGTTTTGACTAATACATGATGATAAAAAATTTGCCGGGAAACCGCCTACTAATTCATATATTTGGTAAATTGGTTTCTCTCTTGGTCTGTGAGAGTTACAGGGTAGTCCCATATACATCTTTCTGTGTATAGTGCTTGTAACTTTACGAAGAATGAGCCAAATTTCTTATCATTTTGATGATTCCAGAACTTTGCAGATGCTAGATGTTAGATGATCAACATTTTCTGATTGATTCCACAACGTTTCTTTCACAATGCAATCGCATGACCATTACTGGTCTTTACCTTTAATAGCATTCATGTTTGCAGAACACAGTTTATTGTAAGATAAATTTGAAATTTTGTAGTTCATTTTGTAGACTTGGTTGCACAGGAAGATTTAACCTTCCATACCTTGTATCTTTGCAACTGATCCTCCAGCTCGTCCAGATCAGACACAAAGATCTCCTCCTCCTTGAGGGCTTCCTGTACGCTGGCTAACCACTGGGTGAGTGCCTTGAGCGCTTCAAGGTATCGAGCAGGAGGGGCACTGTTCATTGCCTCTGTCAGGAGCTTCTCTCGCTCATCTAGACGCTCTCGGGTTGTGTCCCAAAGATGCCTGAACTCCTTGAGGTCACGGTTGGTCGATCGGGAGAGAGTGGAGTCAAAGGTCACTAGGGCTGCTGCAGTGGCCGATAGTCGCTCCATGTGGCTGGCATTGATTGCTAGTTCAGTCTGTTTGGCCTTTATGCATGGTAAAATACACGTAAGAGATACAAATATCAAGATCTGTCCGAAAGAAGTCCTTTTTATTCAGGCTGACATTTCTAAATAATCTAATCTTTTGTTATCTCAGGCTAAACAAGTTTATCTCAGGCTAAACAAGTAAATGCATAGAAAAGGTTCACTTTCTCTCCTGAAATAGTTCTGTGACCTTTAACCTTGTATATATGTATCTTTGAGACCGAAAATTTTATCAACTAGTGAGCTTTACTTACCTATACCCATACTGAGCCCATACTGAGCCCTTCGTACCTACCCCACTCTGTGGACCAGACCTGCACGCCGGTTTTGAAAAGAGGAAGTATTCACTGGGGCATGGTCATATAGGGATTGGGTGAGGAGTTTCCCAGCCGTTGCCAGGGCAACAAAGGTTTAAAGAACTTTTTGAGCTACCTGTGGCAACTCCTTTCAGTCACTCACCCTGCACTGATCTAGCTGCATCTTGATTCTCTGAAGGTCCTCGGTCACTGATTCCAAGTCCTCATCTAGCCATTGCTTGATAGGTTCTATGGCTTTCTGCAACCGCTTCAGTTCTGTTTCAAACGCCTGGTGCCGCACGGCCTGGTCCAACTTGCGCTTCCGATCATCCAACATCACATGGACATCATTCCAGCGATTCTGAAAGCTCTTCACAGAGTGCTGGATTTTTTCTGGTGAAGCACCATCTGGTGGTAGATATAAAGAGAAATAATAAAACACCTGATAAAACAAGACTCACATTTCATCAGATTTATTTCAGATCCAGATCTAGATCCAGATCCAGATCCAAGCTAAACTGACTCATAATGTTCAACATTACATGTTAACTTTAATTATATCTGTCACACAAATTTTGTTGTAAATGTATACCGGTCAGCAATAAAAAAAATTGTGCAAAGTGTCCTGAGCAATAGAACATGTGATATTAGTGAATGTCATTTCTAGGATGATTTCATTATCTTGTTTACATTTGCTTATAGCTCTACTGCTTAATAAACAATTAAGGATCATTGTGAGTCAGTTGCACTCCAATTTACAGAACTCTGGATGAGTTTCAGCGTCAGGCTCTCACAATGAAATGAAATCATCTTCAAATCCATGAGTTTGAAGGCAGTTCCTTGATATTACCTTCCTGTATGAGATCTATGAGCTTATCAGCAAGCTCGGATACCGTCTTCACCCTACTCTTCCTCTCCTCCCAATCATGGTCAAGGTTCTGAAAAAAAACAGATGAATTAACAAAAGCTTTAATGTGATGATATTGAGACATTAACCCCTTCTTCACAGTTCACTACTTACATCCCCCATTCTTTTTTTGAATAAAAGATTTAATTGTTTCTTCTCCTCCCTCCCCCCCTCACCTCCCAACTCTCTCTTAATCCTCTATACTTCCCTCTAAGTTCAAAAAACATTCTCTCTTAATCTTTCCTCTCCCTATGTTGTCCCTACCTCCTCCCCCTAGCCTTGATCTATTTCCCTATATCTGACAAAAAATTGAATATTTTTAAAAATTGATTTCCCAATCTGGTAGTTCATTTCAAAAAATGTTTTGGAAAGGTTCTCTTTAAGGGATTTTTTGCAAGTATACAACAATCACTACTTTATACCATTCCTCAAACATCTTCTTCAAGTAGTGATCGAGTCATTTAGCTTTCCTAACATTCTAAATTTCTTAGTAACATATAATTCTGGTGTGATATGACCTTTGTTATTCTTAAACCAATGGAAAAAGAATTTCTGCAATAAAAGAAATGAATCAATAAATTCAATTGAATTGAATTCAATCTGCTACTCACCTCATAGATTGTCTTGCACAGGTCCAAGTCTGGTGTCTCAGGGGTCGGTTCGTCCTCTGACATGATCCTCTGCTCTGTATCCTCTACCCACGCCACCAGACTGCCCAGCTCCCCGTCAAACCTTCGCCTCAACTCACTATCCTCGTTGGACCTCTTCCTGGCCCCGCCCATCGGGGGAGGAGATGGTGAGGAGGCCGAGGTTGGAGAGGAGACATGGACGGTCTGGTGGATGGTCCTAGTCAGCAGCGTCTCTGTGACGACTGCATCGTTGTGTGAGTAGGTGGTGGTGGTGGTGGTGGAGTTAATCTCGTCGGTAACGGGGACAATGTTAAGGTTGAAGCCGCTGTTGGCGACCTGTGTGAAGAGGTCATGTACAACAGAATTTCAATTTTCTTTTTGCCCACTTCTACGTGCGATTCATCAACTCTCAAATAGGTCTTACACTTACTGGGGTCCATGGGCAAATGACCCTTTGGAATTCTTGTGTTTTCCTATCAAAATTTTAAAAAGAAATCAAGGAGCATCCCCATTAACTTGTAAAGAATTGGACAAGCTGACATAATGGGTGCTTACAGATCCTATAAATATTCTCTAATACGACTCCTTTCAGCTTTGGGATACTCACCACTTTGGACTGGTCCTCCATCTGTTGGACGATGCTGTCCCATCGCTGTGAGAAGTCCTCCAAGGCTGTCTGGATACTTGACACTCCAGGATGGTCCTCTTCAAGGTGTTGTACAATGTTCTGAGCCAGAGTGTTCAGACGGCAGAACTCACTATGCTGCAGCTCAAGCACCTGCTCCAGAGCCTACGGTGGACAAGTGAAACAAAGCAGATCAAGAATGGAACTTAATTGTGCATTGCCACAGCATGCACCAGGTGGCCTTAATTACACTTTCAAGGATTTGTTTTTTCACAGTTGCCTCACATCTCTTATATTGGGAAGAATCTGAACATAAACACTTCTATTAATTCATGCTTTTTAATATGTGGCACAGAATTTTTTATCTCTCAAGCATTTGTATTTGAATATGGTCAGAGATCACTCGAAATTGAACATTTTAATACACTAACAGTAATATAGTTTCAACATCTTGGACTAAGCAACAGTCAACCTTTTTTGTCATGATTTTCAATATATGGGACTAAAGAAATTTACCTTGATCTTCTTGAGCATCTCATTGTTATCTTTATCTGTCTGACACTTGTCAGTCTCATATACGGCTCTGAAGCTTAGAAGACATTTGTTATTTTTAAATCTGGATATCATTTTGAATTAAAGACACAATACCTTTATCTTCTTGAGCATCTCCATAGCATCTGTGTCTGAGTGTGGCTGGGTCAGTCTCATAATGGCCAGCGAAGATTCTGCTTTGCTCAACCAGTCTTCAAACTGGCGTTGGGCATCCGCATATCGCTGCCACTGGAGCTGTACATCCTGCAGTACTGACCACTGCGATTCGGTCCACTGGCACACACTGGCCCAACGCTCTCCAAGACTGGTCAGTTGCTCTTCTAGCACTGCAGTTGCTGCAATGAAAAATGAAAAATAAAAATTGATAATGGCTAACATACTCGACTGGTGACCTGACATTTGCTTTATTTGGGGTTTATTTCTGTGAGTGGGTTTAGGATTAGCATTAGGATTGCAATTTGGTTTCAGAACAGCTGTAAGTTCAGGCTTAGAGTTGGATAAAGTGTTTTGTCCCCAGTTAATGTTTGGTATTAACAAGTAGGGAATTTACCATGGTGTAAGCATTGCCAGAACATGGTTATGAATGCATCATTAACATAAGTTCATACCGGTTCCAAATTCAAACTGCATCTTGCCTAGGTCGTATAACAACATTGATGACATTGTCATATGATCATGCGCTTACCATATGATATTGGTATATACTTTAATAACCAGAAGTGGGATACAACTCATGATGAGCCCTAGCCTACATCATAACAGAAGTATAGATTATTATACATCTATGCCATTTCTATTTGTTTGTTTGATGTTTGTTTTGTTTTTTTAACTTCAAGTAACTTACCATTCTCTGGACTGCTCTCATCGACCACTACCACCATATGAGAAAGAGAATTAACCTGTCTCTGCTGCTTTTCAAGGTCCTCCTGAAGATCCTGGATTTTAAAAAAAACAATGGAAACCAGATGAAACATGAAATGATATCAATAGCAATGGTATTGTTTCTAACTAGTTCTAGTCAAGGCTCTGGTTTTTGGCATCAGTCATTTCATTGATGGCGATGACATCCTACCGCTGTTATTATCCCAATGAATCTTGTTGACAAAAGGCAACTACATGTAATTACAGAACACATTTATAAGGGTGTTAAAATGCAGTATTTGACAGAGATTCTTATGAGTTTGGGGTTGAAGCGACTGGACAATATCTTACCAATATGCATTCAAAATTAATTTTTCTCATATTGACACCTCTATCCAGAAGAACTTGAGGTTCCTCGGATATTGTGGGATTGTTTGTCAAGAAGGTGATTTTTTACTTTATTTTCATTTAATTGGCAAAAATCACTCATGTAAAATTTCAGGTTTTCTTTTAAACAATAGAAGGTCCTATGAAAAAGGTTAATATTTAAGCTCTTAATAAGAACTCACCTTTATATCATCAATCTGTTTATTGACAGCTTCCAAGCAATCACCAATGAAGCTTCTGTCTTCGATGAATTGTTCTGTTTTGGTCAGCCAATCTCTCAAGTCTTTTAATTGTTTCTGTTGCAGCTGCATTAGTACTTCATGTAATCTACACAACCAAACAAAAGAAAGAATATGAAAGTTAAAGATATGTAAAAAAAAGAGTTATAATTGATAAAACAATTACAATCTACATACACTCTGTATCTCCTCACTGATATTGATGACCCTCTACTGGTTCATTGCCAGTTTGAATCTGCATTAATATTTAAAAAATATAGTCTTGAACAATACTAAACCATGTTAGCAGTTAGCACTTACAGTGACTGCATTGCCATTACCAACAAACTAATCTGTGTGAATACTGTAGTCCCACCCACTAGCAATTGTATTACCACCCTAGATGGCTGTCTTTACATTGCTGATAACACATCTATGTGAATATGATTAATACACACAGTCCCATAGCATCCTAATCTTGTTAGTACTCACATTGACTGTCTTTCCATGGCTGATAACCTGAGAGCTTCCCAGCGGCTGTTGAGCAGCGTCATCTGCTCTCGGATCTCACTCTCCTCCTCCTCGTTGACCTTTTCTTCAATGATGAGATGATTCCCTTCCTGCAGGGCACTCCCAACGCTGTTCTGATGGGTCATCAGCTCAACCATGAATTTCTGATCGGGACAAAATTAATTCTTTCTTTTAGAATTTGATATTTTATTCATTTTTCATAGAACTCTTTAATATGTTGATATAGCAAAATCTCATACACAATAATACAAGGGTATTCTCTCTGAGTTGGTGAAGAAGAAGATGAAGGATAGTTTCTTCCTGATCTTGAGCAAACGTTATGGAGAGAAAAAAAACATATTGAGAATACAGAATACCACAAGAATAGTCTAAAGGAACATTTGTAAAGAATAGTACAGCATTGGGTAAAAAGGGTTTCATTCATGCAAAATACCACGTTGATTTCTGAATTTGATTGATACTGATGCAAGTACTTGCTATTTGCAATGCTGGCAGGGCATTACCAGGGAAGTCGTCAAGACATATTCCATGCACTCCATATCCTTGTTTTATATTGATATCCAGTATTATTCTGAAGTTATGAGCCTCTCCTTACCTCATGTACGTGGAACTGCTCCTTGACCTCATCTACATTGGTTGAGACCTCCTCCTCATGCTCCAGGTGGCTCTCTGCATTCAGGAGCCAGGCCAACACGGTCTCCATGTTACCCTGGTAGCTCTCTATGTCTATCTCACTCATGTCAGATAATGACTGCAGAGTGGGACAATGGTAGGAAATTGGTCAAATGCCATTGTATTCAACTTGTTTAAGACCCTTTCTAAATTTTTGTTTTGTTTTATTATCAGATAAATACTAATATGCGGAAGGGCAAGACTATCTTACCCAAAATTGGTGACTTCACTGAGAAATTAATCAACCAACCAATCAATCAATTATTCAAGCTATTTAATAAACAATTCAATCAGTTGGTTAATCAGTCACTCTATCAATTACCCAATCAATTGTTTAATCAATCAACAATCAATCAATCAATTAAGCACTCAAATGGTGATTGAATCAATCAATCAATAGTTCAATAGCCTCACTAAGTCTTGTGATGCAGTGGTAAAACTGCGAATGAGATTTAGTGAATTTTAAAACCTCAATGGTAGGTGCTTAGTCTCTTGTATCAGGGTAATCAATCATTTAACCCATCAATCGATAAACCAATCAATAAATCACTCAAACAATTGACCAATCTAATAAATAGATAAATAAATCAACCAACCAACCAATCAAACAAACAATCAATTAAGCTCATAAAATAATCAGTCAAATATTCAATCAATAAATAGATTTATCAATCCATTAATCAATCCTTCAACTCACTAAAACTCTCCTGCGTTGAAACTGAAACTTGTATCAAGGTAATCAATTGATCAGTCAGTCAGTCAGTCAATATTAATCAATTTATCAATCCAAAAATCAATCAATAAACTCACTAGGTCTGGCGATGCAGTATTAAAACTCTCCTGCGCTGAACTGCGACTGAGATTGAGTGAAGTTTGAGACCCGACTACTCGGTCAGTGTCTTGTATCAAGGTGCTTTGGCTAGATAGTACTTTATAAAGGGACGTTACGTACATCAACACAGACTTCTTGTCTGGTACGCCCACATTGATGTCTGAGAAACAAAGCATAAGAAAGGAGATGATGTAATACAAGAGAAATGTTAACTATATTTTTCCAGAGGGAATCGGTTTCACCAGTTTTACAATATGTCAAGAACTTAAAAGAAAGATACATGTAAAACATTTGTTTAAAAAGGGACTTTCATACACATATTTCATAGTACTTCAGAGGATGTTGTACTTTTTACAATTGACATGGTCCCATGAACTTTCCAACCAAGTCTTTTGGTAAAGACTACCACGCTTGTTTCCTTATTACTCAGTCTCCATAAACACCATTTATCCATACTCATGATCACTGAGTAAATTTTGTTGGATTCTGTGATTGATTTTAGTTGCTGTTGTTGTTATTACCAGAAATAAAACGACTTCTTAAATATTTCTCAAACTTCAAAAAGCACTTATTCAAAAAATGAACTATACATAGAACACAGACATTTATACTCCACAGGATATATTTTCTCAAACAATTATATTTAATATGCCACAAAAACCTTTAGGATGTAAGCATCGTTCAGAATATATTCATGTTGAAAAAGTTGAAAAGTTCTACGATAAAGACATCTTTTCGTCTTTATTATGCCTCTTGTTCATGAGATATCATTGTATATAATACTTCAATCTCTTTTTTGAGACAGTAAGTTACTACAAACCTTCTGGATCTAAGAGTCTATCTATGTTGAAATGGCTATGTGCTACTGTGAAGGCATGTTCTAGTCTTGCTTCAGGATCGTCCTTCAAAAGGTCGTGATAAACAAAAAGGTCAGGTCTGTATACAGAACGAGATAAAAGAAGGAGCAGAAATTAAACACAAGTATCAGTTATCTTATCACAAAGCCCTCCTATATGGGGATGTCAGGAGAAGAATTGTTGAGATAAAGCACACTCAGAGAGAAGGATTACATTGTCTGAGAGGAACCACACTAGCAGTTAATTGGCAACTTATATTGGTTATCTATTCAAGTCATTTTTTTTTCTTGTCCAAGGTGTTTTATATCACATATTTCACGTTTCATATATATTTACATTAATTAACATTTTCACATAATTAAAATAAAAAGACAAAAGTATTTATATAAATATTTATAATCTTAACATTTCTTGAAAAATTTCTTTGTGTTTCATCAATAACAAACTTAGTTTATTTGCTATGTAATATCGTAGTTTTAATTTGAAATTAATGAACAAACATGTACTGTTTTTACATCACACCAAAGTTTAATATCTATTCAAGTCTTGACAAGGATTTACAAATATAGCAGATAATGATAAAATGCTGTCATATTTCAGAAAAAGTGATGAATCATTAGCTTTTACAACCTACTGAATTGTGATTACTAGGCAAGAATCATAACTAGGGTTTCATTGTGTTGCACTGGTCAGGCCATGTTGCACTGATAAACAGAATGGTATAAAGGAACTTACAACAATCGCTTGATGTGGAACTACAGTATAGACTTAGCAAACCAAAACTATTCAGTCTTGGAAATAACAAGCCTATTATTTGGCTTTGATACTGACCTATGTCTATGTAAGATGGCATTGAAGGCTAAACCATCTCTCCAGCTACTTGTGAAGTTTTTGACATCTACCCGCTCGTAACTGAAAAGAATATGAAAGAGATGAAGCTGTTATGAATAGAGGAAGTAAAAATTAAGTCAGCACTTCCAGAATATAAGTATGTTCAATTTCCTTTATTTTGTTAATAGATGATTTGTCACCATCTAGATATTTCATGTCAACTGAAATAATTTCTTTTAAAAATCAAAGATGTATCTTTAGATTAATTCATGTAAACAGTACACGTCGAAAATCTCTGCAACACGTAAACACAATATAATTTTTTTTTATTACAAGTTCTACACGATTCACCTTAACCATGTAATCTTATAGACTTACTTGGCATATTGGTGCAGTTCAATATTGTTGCTTGTTTGTTTACACCATTTTCTTACAGATAATTTGTTTATTCAAATACATGTATATGCTTACTCTTGGGTTATTTCTTTACACCACATTAATACAGCCCTTTCATACGGCTATTTCATAATATTTGATGCTTCTTTTTT
>BEXV01000366.1:240896-259661 GCA_003118195.1 Hemicentrotus pulcherrimus | reverse complement strand
TAGATGGTTAACGGGTATTTATTTTATGATGGGGAATACGTTTTTTTAATTGCCAAGGCGCGAATCGGGAGTGCCGAAGGAAAAAATTGTCCCGTGATGCTGAAGATCTTTGTTTTTTAGGACAGATTTGTCTGTATTTATGACGATATCCTTGTTTATGCGGACGATTCTTTTTTCTCGGACCAGCGCCCCTACTGTATATTATTGGTCTTGGACCTGATGCTGTGAGTGTGACTACAGTACTTAGTGACATGAGTCCATGTTGTGACAAATGTGAGTGCTGTTTTAGACTATAGCTATAGCAAAGAAGACTAGTGTATAGGTAGGGTGTCTGATCGCGCACCCTTTGTTGTGTGCTAAACGTTTTCCCATTGAGTTTGCACGCATCCCAATGCAGTCTACATGCATTGCGCTACATGCATTGCCCCTGCAAAAAAAGTCAAAGTTTTTTTTTTTTCAAATTGAGATTCAAACCTGTTTGTGTTGTGATCCTGAAGGTGATACTCAATAAATGAGGTGTCATATGAAAGAGCAGGTGAATTCCAATATTTCCAAAGGGGCGTCATTTCGGAATTCTAAAAATATCTTGGCTTCTATTTTTCTGTCCCTATTCATTCATCCTCATGCACATTACCTGCCATAGCACCACCCACACACACACTCTTCCTATCTCTTAGCTATTCAACCCAGCACACTATAGACAGATGGCACTCTATCTTTTACAAACTTTTCTATTGGTTACTTACTTATTGTGGTTATTATTGTTTCATGGACAGCCATCTTG
Organism: Hemicentrotus pulcherrimus; assembly: GCA_003118195.1. Lineage (NCBI taxonomy): Eukaryota > Metazoa > Echinodermata > Echinoidea > Camarodonta > Strongylocentrotidae > Hemicentrotus > Hemicentrotus pulcherrimus. Next base: position 258,877 of record BEXV01000366.1, on the reverse strand, counting down.
GCAGCCCATCAGGACGTGGCCATGAGGGAAGAAGCATGGAACGTCGTGGTTCTCCATCACCAAGCTGTGACTATCAGAGTTACAGATCTTCAGAATATGCGAGATACGGATCTCCAGTCTTTGTCATGATCCATTTGATTTATCACGAATAACGAGTTTTGGGGCTAAAATTGTTCAAAAAGAAATATATACATATAAATTCTCCTAAAATCAATAATAAATAGTGTCGTCATCAAATGTAGATCATCAAACACAAACAGCCATTTTGTGGTTGTATTAAAATCTGAAAGTGCAGCTCAAGTCATCAAACATGTAAGACTAGTTTTGTCTTGTGTGGGTCCTTACACTAGTAAAAGGATAGTAAGGCCAGCTAAGTCTATCTGCCAGGTGTTCGCTTGCAGGGCAAACTCAGCATCATTTAAAGTGACTCAGTAACTTTGTCTCAGATTCTGAAACAAAATTCTTGATTTAGCTCATTACAAGCCGAACGTCTGTCTGGTTATAAAGTATATAACTACAGTCTATGAGTAAGGTAAAACCGGCTACTTAAAGACTTCATTTTTTTGAGGCACTTCATGATCATTTTGAAGCACAGTTTTTGTAGGGCTTCAATATTGCACCATATCACAGACACTGATAACCTGAGGAGCCATGCACCTCAGATTCAACATTGTTAAACAATTGTTAAACAATGAGGTTCTCTTTTAGGCTGTGTTAGGAACTTAGGGATGCCCATCTCAGATTCTGCATTTGTTCTGTATAAATAGATGGCATGACAACATGTGTGAATTTTGGCAGTGGATGACCTCTTACTTAGTTGAAGAGATAAACACTCCAAAATAAATGAATTTTGACCTTTTATAACTTGATAGTTTGTAGGTCTTCAGTTTACCAGGAGAAAAAATATTTAAACAATTTCTGGGGCTACTTTTCAAGCTTGCTTGTATTAAATTAACACTCTTAATTTTGCATTGAACTCTGTGCAAATTTTGGGGTGCTCTTTTGGGCATTTCAGGGGCTAATTCACCCTGAGCCCCTGTGAATTTCTCCTGGGTTACTCACTTACTCTTTAACTTTAACAATACCCATTTTTAAGAATATTTTTTGACAGAAATGTGTTTAAAAAAACATATTCTAAGAGCAATCTTAGGCATTAGATTCTAGTCTCTTGATCGTCATGTTATGCTTATCTGATAATCATGATCAACAATGTGTACATTATTTGTAACTTTTTTTCTCTCACCTTCACCCTTATTTTCAGCTTCCACAGATCAGATCAGCTCTCAATCTTGCCTAGTATCCAGATAAGTTTGTTTAGGTAGTAAGCAGTTATGGCTACTTCTCTCCAGCATAATATAGACACAGAAAACCCTGGAGGGGTGACTGCCGGCAAACGAGGACAAATGCTTTCTGCAGGACCAAGGAGAGGTATGTATGTCCATTCATTCAACCAGATGATCTTGCCAGTAATCAGTGTTCATTTTGTCTCCTCCCAAAGGATAACAAATCTTCTGTGTGTTGTGCTTAATTTTTTTTTACATGTATTTATTAATTCTTTATTTCCAGGAACATTAAGGAGTATAACAATAACAAAGAAAACAAGAACTAGAAGAAAATGAAGAACAGTAATAAATACAATAACAAAAGAAGAGAAAATATCAACTAATGCTTGGAGATTACCAAAAGAAACGTGAGTTTCTTTAGAAGGCTCTGCTCGTTAGTTGATGGTATATAATACATACAAAATTACAAAAAGATAATTACATGTATGATTCAATACAAAGATATATAAATCATGACTATTAAAAATCAAGGCATATGTTATTGAATGTCAGGTGTAATTATTGAAAAGTAATACTTAGCAAATTAGAAGTACTATCTTGTGACCATGTACCTGTATAACAGTATTGCGTATTACAAAATGCCTGTACCCTAGGATGAAGAGTGCAAACCATTGGGAAAGAAAGGGGGTGATGTTGGGCAATTTGCTCCAGAAACACTAGAAAATGCAATTTTTATTTAAAAACCCTTTATGAACCTTGTGCATAATGTCAAATTTACACCATTCTTTGGCAAATACCTCCGTTTGAAAAATGATGCTTGATGATAACTATTTCTGCATATTTAATTGTACCAAGATATTGTAATAGGACCATTCAAAATTCCTCTAAACATACCTAATGCATTGATTATTTCCATCTTCATGTGGATAGTTTATTAAATCCCTTTTGCCAGTTTGTCTGCAATTGACCAACCAGAATTCATTTTTATTATCTTCAATATTGTTACCAGGTCTAGGCAAGGTCTTCTCATCCAATGAGAACTCTCTGGTGACTCCTCATCGGAAGGCTCTAGGGGACCTGAGCAACAACAAGGCCAGTCGTCAACCCTTAGGCAGTTTGAGTAATACCATTCATAAGGCTAACCAGCCTGGCAGTGGTCTTATCAAGAAACCACTCGGGACCCAACTCAAGACACCTGGTGCTGGGATCAAAGTGTTTGGAGAAGGACCAGCTTTAAAGGTAATTGGATTAATAAAGTCAGAGCCACAATTTGGATATTAGAGGTAACCATTCTCTTTCTTTCCTTTGGAAATATGCAGTTTGTTCCTTTGAGAAACACATTCATTTCTATTAATTGTAAATTAATGGAGTCATGGAGTCATTTCAGATACCTTAAAAAAAAATAGAATGTTATAGATCTGATTTGATGTTCCTATTGCAGAGGGTCATATGGGAAAATTCACTAGAGTCTGAAAAATCACTACTTCTTCAGTTTTTGTTTTGAATATTTGTACAAATGATTTTGAAGTGCAACATTTAGATAAAATATATAGTTTATGACCCAGCTTTCTGTATTTCTTATTGTTATTGTCTTAATTTCAGGGTTTGGAGAGCAAGAAGAAAGCCCCTAAATTCAAAGCAGAGATGAAGAGACCCTTAGCAAGCAGTCACAAACCAATCTTCACATTCCCGGATGTAGAGAACATGAAGCTCTTTAAAGATAATGGTAAGATCATTGTTCTGAGGGATTTTCTATGTTTGGTTTTAGAATAGAAGAAAGTGTGGTTTATTCCATAGAGAACAATATAAAACTTGAGGCAGGGAAATTATTANCATCGGAAGGCTCTAGGGGACCTGAGCAACAACAAGGCCAGTCGTCAACCCTTAGGCAGTTTGAGTAATACCATTCATAAGGCTAACCAGCCTGGCAGTGGTCTTATCAAGAAACCACTCGGGACCCAACTCAAGACACCTGGTGCTGGGATCAAAGTGTTTGGAGAAGGACCAGCTCTAAAGGTAATTGGATTAATAAAGTCAGAGCCACAGTTTGGATAATAGAGGTAACCATTCTCTTTCTTTCCTTTGGAAATGTGTAGTTTGGGCCCTTTGGGAAACAAAATCAGTACTCTGGAATGGATCATGAAAGGACAACCAGGGATCAAGTTATGATTAAAAAATCGAAAATAACAGATCAGATTTGAAAAGCTCACTAGAGTCTAAAAAATCACTCCGTACTCAGTTTTTGAAAATAATTTTGTGTCCAGATGATTTTGAAGAGCAACATTTAGCTAAAACGTGAAGCTTATAGCCCAACTTTCTGTATGAATGTATAATGTATTGAGCTTTATTGTTATATTTCTTATTGTTGTTGTCTAATAATTTCAGGGTTTAGAGAGCAAGAAGAAAGCCCCTAAATTCAAAGCAGAGATGAAGAGACCCTTAGCAAGCAGTCACAAACCAATCTTCACATTCCCTGATGTAGAGAACATGAAGCTCTTCAAAGATAACGGTAAGATTATTGTTCTGAGAACAGAATAGAAGAAAGTGGAGTTCTCTCCAAAGAGAACAATATTGTCAACTGGGGGCAGGGAAGTTATTTAGATTAACAATCATTTTAAAAACTTTTATAGTGTAAGTTTTTATGGATTAAATTTTAAAAGACAAAAAATGAAAATCCTATAAAAGATTTGTTCCTTCCAAAACATTTTTGCTGGGATTCTGTAAGGTCTTTTCACTCCATTAGGACTATTGGTAAATAATTATCGCTGTACGCCTGTATACATGTTCACCTGTATACATGTACCTACATGTATTATGTAGAAGAAAAAAAGCTTTAGTTTAATCCATTCCCTCACAGACTTAGTAGTGCCATTATACTCAATACGGACCCAAGGTAAACATTTGTTTGCCCAGAACTCTGAATGTACAAATTATGAAACTTAATTTTAATTTACCATCTCTTCTTTTCCAGACCAAACATTCATCCGGCTTCCTGCAGAGGACTGCCTGACATCACACCTGAAGCAGCTAGGTACCATGAAGACCACGCTGTTTAGATACCCTATCAGAGATGTAGATGATATCAATCCAGACTTCTCACATCTCTCAGTGGATAAGATAATCAGACCGAGTCAATCAGGTAATGTAACAGTCACTTCTAGTGGTATAGCTACAGGGTGAGATGGGGTGTCAATTTGGTTCTATCCAGATCATTCTGTGGAGATGAAGCCAATATTATTTTTTGCTATACCATATATATACAATTATATAATGGGAATACTTATTGAATTTGACATTTATTTGAAGTATATTGAATTTGACATTTATTTGAAGTATCTTCATAATTATAATAGATGAAAAGTAGATGAAAGGGAAAATGTAATGGCAGAGAGTCATGTGTATAGAAATACCTCCATGCATTTTTTTAATGACGGTTAATTTTGCCCCAAATTTCATGATTTTTGATGAATTTTTGCTGACAATGAATGTCTCAATTTACTATTTTCACCCCTTTGTATCTTGTGCTGACAGATGATGACCTGATGGTTCCACCCTCGTCAGCCACAATGGATTGCCTGGATCTCCCTCCTGTAGACTCTATCGACTTCCTGGATATCAACAATCTTCTCTTTGATTAAATATTACCTCTCGGTGGTCCGCAGAGACAAGATCTTGTAGTTGCTATGCAGACTGTTCTAAAGCAGAAATTGACTGTTTTGATGGAATTGTCCCAACCTTGTATTTATGTAAATGCTCTCTGGGCACCATGCACCAAACAAACACTGAAGCTGTGATACTGGTGGACCAATTGTGTTTTTGAGACCTGTCTAGAGCAGAGATTGACTGTATTGGTGACAGCGGGTTCCTCCATGTATGTGAAAAACTTCAGGATGCCACTGTGTCTAGGATGGTCTTTGTTTGAGGACAGTCGTAGATCACTCAGTACATAGTAGGGCAGTCTGATCATGTACATTCAGATAAGTTATGTGTGGAGCTACATGTACTTGTTATAAAGCAGAGATGACTGAGTTGACTGTTTTAGGTTTTTTGCCTACTTACATTAAAACCTCAACACCATACTGTCTTCACTTATCGTTGAGGAAACACTCTTGTCAACGTTATTCACCAATATCAGTGGACGGGATCATGATCATTTATTCCCTGGAGTGCCAAAGAGATATCCACAGCAAAGAAGGACTGTATGGATGGTGGCCTCTTTCTTCAGTTTCCCAGGAAAATTCATCAATATTTGTACATAGAGTCATAATCATGTATCTACTATAGACTTGTCTTATGCACATGACTTCAAGGATGATGACTTGTACATAAAATTCATCCTGGACATAAATGACTTTGTTTCATGTGAGCTGCTACTCTTCATGATTTTTTTTTGAATACTATGTAGACATTTTAAAACTTCGGGGGGTCCCGAGCTAGATTTTGTGCACCCATGTATGTGTCCCTGGCACTTGATAGTGTTGAGTAATGTATATATATGTACAGCAGAGATTAATCATTATTATGATAAACATCTTGTAAACTGCCAGCTTTGCATTTTCCATGTGTTTATGAGGGAGCTTGATTATGTTATGAACATTGCCTTGACAGAATATAAAACCACTATGCTGTAAAACCCAGATGCTTTCACCATGCATAATAATCTTTCAAAATTCTGATAGAGTTCCAGATTCACTAAAAATTAATGCTGGAAAGTGATTGAATTCTAACACACTTTAATTTTCCAACTCACAAAGATTCTTACCATCATCATGATTCATCAAGTTTCTAGCTTTACAGTAAAGGCTCAATGGTGATTTTTTACAGGGGGGGGGGGGGGNNTACAATTATCCTGATCTTTGTAATTATTTTTTTATGGAGGTTTTCAAATATACATGTAGTATCACTAAGATAACGAGGTAATAGTAATAATGTATGTCAGTGCATTATACACATAGTTCATAGTGAGGCTGCCAAGGTTCAATGCAAAACTGCAATCTCTTTGGTATTCAGACACCCAATCTACCCAATCCCTATCGTCCTATTGTGATTCAACTCTGACATAGTAAAGCATCCATATTCTACTAATTCAGTTCAACCCCACCCTGGATATAAGATCTTCAGACTAGTTCTCTTTGTTAAATCCAATTTTAAACAAAAGCCTAAACCCTGCTTCCTTTTTAGATTTTTAGTAGAATACGGGCCAAATAGTATTTAAATTGACAAACATGCAAGGAAAAGGAAAATACTTTGTGCCGCTTTTTTAAATCAGTCTGTGATTAAGTGTTGAATACAACTGACCACTTTACTAATGTATGTATCCATATTCAAGGGATACCTCTTCACACTGATTTTGATTCTGACAAGCAAATTTTTTTTTCAAAGCCTTGCCCAACATGAAAGTAGTCCATGTAAAATGCTATCATGCATGCAAGGTGTATTACAAAGTTTTTCACCATGGGTTCTCGGAAAGAAGCGTTCATACATGTTGATACATTAGTTAACTGGTCCAATGATAATTTATGTGTTATTTCCCGTTGTTCTTTGCTCATTTCAGTTAGGCCGTTTTGTTAGTTCAATTTTCTTTCTACATTTTTTTCCTATTTATTTTGTTAGTTTTATAAGAAAATGTAGAAATAATAGTGACAAACATCGCAGACAGTGATGAATGGCTACAAGGTCAACTCTCACAATTTATCAAGTAGATGTTATCCCTAGAATTATGTCAAGTTTAGAATTGTTTATTTAGAGCTAAAGGTTAGACTGTACATTTCATTGTTCTTGAACTTTTAACATATTAATAAAGAGAGACATTTTGAAATGAAGCAGGTAGTCCTAGCAATGCTTTGGGGATTTGAGCTTAGTGCAATGCAAGTGACTGAGTCAGCCAAATAATAGAATTATAAAAGAAAGAATAACAGAATATGACAAATCAAGTCTATTTGTGTCAATATACATATGACCTTCATGTTCAAACTTGGCGAATATAATTGAGATGCCAAAGGAAAATTGAAAGAAGCTAGAAGGCCATTAGATTTGATCTAATCTTCATCTGTCTGCTACAAGATCCTATTGAAATTTCCAATAAACAGGTGCTTAAGAATTGTTTATTATTAAATAAAGGGGCCATGCAGGCTTTGTCCAATGATCGAATGACAAAATACTGAACATGAAATAAAAAAAACTGTGCCTTGCTATGTATTATTATGTGACTTAGATTAGCAGCATCGCCCTTTAGTGATAATTTGAGTATGTTGCATATTGTTAAAAGTACATTGATTTTGTTTTAGTTTCCAAATAAATTGCGTATATTATATAATAAACTAATTGTTTCAGAAATATTGTGTGTATGTCTTTGTTTAGTTTCTCTGAAGAATATAAAAAGGTGCTTGTAACTTCTTTCTAGATTAGGGGGATGTGAATTGGTCTAGTGGTACGTTCACTTGGTCAGCTCTCTGTCTTTGCCTACAAACTGGTTCAGGCGACCCCGGATCGATACAGAGTCACTTCTTTTGGATGGTTATGTTAAAGTTCTGTCCCCAGATGTAAATTATCATATCCGATTGATACACGTCTTTAATATCTCAATTACATGCAGACTTTCTAGAGTTCTTGGCCCATATATTCATGAATCTTTCTTTACTACTCCTAGTTGTCAACAAACATCAAACTTGAGCATATGTAATGAGGGAACAACTAGTGAAGTTTTATGGAAATGACCCCCTGGAGGACAATTTTCTTTCACAAACCTTTCACTTTTCATCTTTCCACTTCTACCACTCTCTTCCTTCTATATTTCATTAACCAGAGACGCCACAGGAAAGTTTAAAAACATCCTGAACTGACATTCAAATACACATTGAGAAATCTGGGCATAGCGAGCAGAAACAGTATTCAAAACCCTACTTTTAAAGCACTTTAATGATTAAATTTTCAAGATATTAAATTAATGTATTACACTCCCCCTGAAGTTTTCTCAATTTATTTTAAAATCTTGATTTCAAGATAAAGCCTGAAGATTAGCATCTCTGATAAACACGCTTTTCCCTCTCTTCCATACAAATATTCTCTTTTCTGTCCTTTCACTCTTGATAACCATCTGTCTTTCTCTCCACCTCTCTCCTACACAACCATCTTCCAACAGACACCTCTCCTAACTTATACACTTTTTCTTCAAGTTCTATCTTTACTTAATCAGATATTCTCACTCTTTCTCTCTGACCCTACTCACCTTTGAATGTATGATCACCTCACTCTTTTTCTTCACCCCATTCTTCTCCAAATCTCTCCTACATAACCATCTTCCCACAGGCACAGACACGTCTCCTATACATCTTTCTCTCCAAGTTCTCTCTTCACTTTCATCTAGTCTTTGAATGTAAGAGAACTAGGTGAAGCCATGTTACATTAAAAACAAACAAGCACGCATTCAAAGTTCCACTTCACTGGCAAAAAAAAAACAATGAGACAAATCAAAGTTATTTGTATGTTTTTGTATTATTTGTTTTAGTCAACTGTATAACAAGATTTTCTTCATTTTCTTCACTTTTTTTTAGCAAGCCAAGCCATGCACAAGTCAACTGATTTCATAAAATAAGAATGTCATATTCACAAGAATTTACAGATACACACGATTCCTTTTCGACTATAAATTCTATTTCCGACCGAAACGCATTTCATTGTCTTCTCGGTCAAATAAAAAGGTCATCAAAGTGATTTCAATTACAAACTCATAACGGAGATAGGGAGAGAGAAATCTATCTCCCTCTCCATACAAAAATATCACTATGACCCTAAGTATATACATTACCACACATAATCATTTCCCCAACACAACAAACACGTCTACAAAGAGATCATTCTTTTTTGCTGTTTCTTGTAAAAATCAATATCATATAAACATGTTTTATCAACAGAAGAAAATATCACAATCAAGGTGCATTTTTGTAATTGTGTATTAAAAAAGAAAATCACTCAAAGTTTCACAGCTTTTGAAGAAAAGAAAAATTCATGTCATGACAAAACAGGAATTAAACAAGATATAAAGACTACATAAAGGCTATATATCTATCTCTCACTTATTTACAGTGATCATATTGATTTGCCTTCAATGACAAAACATTTGATTCAGTGATACATATATTGTTCTCTACATCACTGTATGAACTACTTTCTCACACCAAACTCATTTCCTTCATTGAAATGATACTTTTCCTAATCGAGCACAGACTTCAACTATACACCCCTAATCTACATACATTTGGAAAGTTTTCAACAATATGTTGCCTCCCTACCCTGAGGTGAAACAGGATACCCCTAAGATATACCTAACATTAAATGGTAAAGGCAGTTTAATCAATGAACGCAAATAAAACATGTCCTATCAAAACTTATGAACACACACTGCTAAATGTTTTATGGACTAAATTAAATAGGATTTGTTTAATCCTGTTCTTAAATAGTTCATGGATCAGAAACAGACCTTTTGTTTTGGTTCTACTTTATTTGTTTACCTTGCCTTGCCATTCACAAAACCCCGAAATAAATTGCCCAAACTTATCCTCAATATTCTACACATATTAAACTTAGTTAGGCACATTTAGTTTTGGTCAATTTTTTTTCATCGGTTGGTACAAATCTTTTATCTCCTTGGTACTACGAACAAGGAGTAAAAACAAAATCATCACTACAAAATTCATATGGAATGTTTGAAAGAATTAAAACAAAATCAATGATGCCGCATGCAATGCACAGGCATGATAGCTATACATAAAACACGATGGACTGCCAATTACAGCAGCATTAAATACCTTCCTTACTTTTAATTATTGTCACTTCCTCGATCGTCACCATTAACGTATCCATATTGCAATCATAATGCATCTCACTTCTTTGCAAAATTCATCGGGACATATGAAGTGATCATTTGCTGAATTTGCTGGTAAATTCATTCATTACGTTACAAAATGTCCATTCTACTTCTGGAAATGTAAAAAAAAAATTAAAATGTTAAAAATATATAAAATGATAATAATAATAATAATTACAATAAAGAGCTTATACATCATGCATACTACAGTTCAGTCTTGACAAGCTTTGGAAACTGCTTTGTTGCTTTGAATTAGGCAGCCGACAGCAGCCAGAGCATTCATCAATTTCTTCATATATTATGCCAGCATAAGGTAAAGCCCTAGAGATAATCTAATGTCCTTTGCTATCTTTTCCTCTTGAAATAAACAGAATTTTAAAAAAGTGACTCCTTAAAACATGGGGTTTGAAACTGATCATTTCTGTCTCGACACCTAAATCTTTGACACTCTGCTGTTTACCCAAAGCGATGCAGCATTCAAAACCCTCCATCTCGGCTCCTAGCCTACATACAAACAAACATCATATCCTCTTTACTGTACCAAAACAATATCACTCTCCTGCCTTCAATTCAACAGCTTTGTACAAGACATCCCTTCATATCAAATCATTTTCTGAATTTGATGGGTAAAACATAAATATATTTTCATTCATCTATCAAATCATTGAAAGGTGACAAATAAATCATTAGAAATTTCATTCTTCAACCCTTCTCATATTCTCCAAAAAATGTCCCTCTCTTTGTCTTTCAATAGATGTCACTCAATAAAACTCTGATATAATCTTCCTTTCTTGCTCGATATCATGACTAGATTACGTTTGCTATAGAAGTAGAGCACCTTTACTCGTGGAGTGCTGAGGTATTTTGAAATGTACATGTACATCATCAAGTCGTATATACGCTCTGCTTCACATACATGTATATTGTGGAAGTAACAAATAAAAAGCAAACCCACTTGGATCTCCTTTCCTCTGCCTGACAATCTCTTCTTTCAATCATAAATGTATTTGGTTCTCATTTGTATGATGGGTCACTCTTGGGAGTAGGTGACATTCAATGCCCTTGTAACGTCATCTCAATTGGCATACTCTTGACTTGGAAGAAATCAAATGAATGGACCATTTTCAGTCAATACACAGATTCTTCTTTTTGTGACTTTCTGAGTTTGTCCTTGGATAAATGGTTATGACAAGAACGAAAGATAGATTCCTATCTCTACTTGAATAGAATTAACTGGTTCTTTGGATGTATCTAGACTACGAACACAGTAGTGAATGTCATATTGAACAACACAAGACATTTAGTTAACTTGACACCCAATCCTCTCGAGCTGGAAAGCCTGTTTTTCCTTGGCTAATTGTCACGAGCTGCTGCAGGTGTTGTTGCTTGTCACCGGTGGCGTGGATGCAGGAGAGGGCTTGGACTGTGGCGATAGAGCAACCAGTTGCTGGGAGACCTGCTGCTGCTGCTGTGGCTGTGATGTTGCAGGTGCCGGCTGCTGAAGTTGCATTTGCTGCTGTAGTTGCTGCTGATGCTGCAGCGCTGCAATTGCTCTACTGGCTATATGGTCGTTCTGTTCTCCCGGTGGGTTCTTGGTCACCAGCAGTCCAATGGTGTCTTTGATGGCATGGTAGATGATGTTTTTAACTTGGAGTTTGTCTTCGTGGTTGGAGTGGGTTGCACTGAGCTGGCGGAACTCCTGGGTCAACCAGAAGCATTCACTGATATGCTCCGGAGAGACAAAGTCCTCTGCTACCTTGATGGACGAGTGCACATTCCTCACCTGTAATACAGTCAAACCAAAGACAATCATGTTACAACATTGCACTGCCGTCTCATCGCCATAAAAAAAAAAAAAGGGTTGGAACACACAAGACTGAAATCATCAAAAAGTGGAACCTAAAAAAAAATTGTCCTGAAAATGTACATGGGAAAGTTATCATTTAAAAATCCTCAATCTTGAACAATGTACCACATCCATGCTTTGTTAGAACACATCCTCCTGCAACAGTCCACTGTTGTCAAATTCTGTGTGGAACTTAAGTACATTAATTTTCTTTGATGCCCAATTCCAAAGAAAGTGGTTTTACACCATTATATTTTGATATCTCACTGATTGATCAGGGCTTACTGGTGTGATAACCCTTGGTTCAATCACATACACAAAAAGATACCACAGGCAAATTCTCCCAGACAAGGGCATCGACAATAACTATCAAAAATTGCTTTGATCTTCCCAACTGCAAGACCATAACTCACTCCACTTGGACCAACATAAACAAACCCCCCTTCTAAGAATCCTGCAGAGTTGATCTTACCTGATGAGGAGCACCAGCAGGAATGAAGATGGCATCACCCCAGCATTGAGCGATGGCCCATCCCTGTACCCCATACTCCTTGTAGAGACGATCTAACAGCTCGTTGTCCAGATACCAGCTCTGGTCATGGATGGGGTCATGATCAGGAGGCACGTCCTCGCCTCTCTCCTGTGATAGCTGTATAGAGATGAGCAATGGTAGGGTAACGTTAGAAAGGGAAATCCTGCACTTGGGTCTCGATGGGGTGGGATATACAATGGCTGACAGTGTACCATAGCCATCGATATCTACAGGTGACAAGATCATCATCATTTCAACAAGAAATCTGAGGAACATTGATTTGGACACGCTCCTGTGAGGAAAATGGTATTGAATGTATCTTGCCATATGCTGCAGGAAACAAAGTCCATAAAATGCTTCCCATTCAATCACATACCAGATACATTCTGACAGGCTTGTTGCATAATCACTTTATTTTGCATATATCTCTCAAGGAATTGTTCAATTTTTAATTTCTATTTCATCATGATCTTTTAACTAAACGCCATTTAGGGTCTTGAACAATGGAGTATGTAGGTATCCTGAGAGAGTTCTTTGTACAAACCTTGTACAGAAACTGTCTTATCTTGTTAGTATCAGAGACTTATCTCTGTGAAGGAGCCATAAAAGGTACGATTCATTGCTAGAAAAGTTCTGACATCACCACGATCATGGGAGTAATCCATTAGGCTCTTGGAACGAGGGAATATGTAAGTAATCAGGGGGGTGTTTCACAAAGATCCGAAGTTGAACTTCAAAATTATGGAAAGCCATTAGCACTTGAATTTTTGCTTTTGATATATTTTATTTTAAGGCTACAAATAGCTCTCCATAATGTGTTAGTCTAACTTAGAGTTCAGTTTGACTTAGGATCTCTGTGAACCCCCCCCCCCTGAACTAGGAAGGTGTAGTGTAATGACCTTGATCAGGAACTGTCTCATCTTGTTGGTATCAGCAGCCCTGAAGAGATGCCAGATAGCTCCTGGTCTCTCCTCCTTCTCTCGGACTCTCTGCTTGGTCTGCTCATCCATGCACATGTGATCCACAGCATCAACAGCTTCTGAAAATTGGAAACCAATCAAATAAAATCGTGTTAAATCAAATCAAAACAAGTCAAGGAGATAGGACTCAACATGTCAGTGAAAGAGGGCTCTGACAAGAAGATCACCACTGATTCCAAATTTTTTAGACTAAAACCAATCGAATAAAACCACAATAAATCAAATCAAAACAAGTTAAGGAGATAGAACTTTCACCTGATTCTATAATTTGGGAAACAAGTCAGTGACAGAAGGCTCTGACAAGTAGTTCACCACCGATTCCAAATTCCTTTAGACGGTTATCCTGTGGTTGGTTATCATTTTGGTTTGTTGGAGGTCAATTTTGATATCTTTGATATTCCTACATAGCATTGGTAGAACCAAAACAGAATATCCTCATCTTTCAATGCAAATTCAACAAAGAGTCTAAACTATTGCAAAGCGTTTTCACCTGCATAACATATAAATACAACATCATAACTATACACAGTGTTGCATATGATCTCTGTAGCTCATTCTGACACAGTTGTAAATTTTCACCAGAGCATAACATTAGATTTCCTGAACAAGATGAAATAAAAATGTCATTTCATGCAATTTCTATATTTAGTGATATTAACTCAGTGATGCAACATCTTAAGAATGATCGGCTGTGCTGTTGTTGCTGTTGAATTTAATGGCATTTTCCATCGTCGTTGGATGATTTTTGCCATAGTCTGTTGCCACTCACCTTTTTCATATGAATCACATGTTTCGTTGCCATCTACACTATGAGGCTTGCCCACGTACACCATCACATTGACAGCATCAGAGATGTCTAGATGAAGGTTGGTAGTGCCGCACGGAGCATAGCGGGCCAGGCCTGTGGTCAGAGAGAAAAAAAAGAAACATTGATTAGATGAAGACAATAACTTGGTCCAACTTATGTTACATGTACTCGTATCATGATCTACAACTGGGCCCCGTCTTACAAGGAGTTACAATCGATCCAAATCAATCCTAAGTCCTCCAATCAATTGCAATTCCTAACTCCTATCTCTTTTGTACATAGTTGTAATTGATATCAACTCTTTGTAAGACAGGGCCCAGACCTATTGACAAAATACTTCTTGCATCATATGTCCATGTTACAAATGGCTATCTCAAAATCAGACATGAGCATGATCCATTAGACAAAAAATGACTGCCTTTGTCACATAGCCTTATTTTGTCATCGGGTAAATACCAAAATTCCACAGGTGCAGAAATCATTGGCTACTTCCTGGTAGGAGATGCTACATTGCATTCTTCACATACAATTCTACAAGGACATGGCTATTTCTAGAGGCAAGCCTTCAAATGTTACCTGTCATTTCCCTTTCTTACTTCCCTTTAGTAGTATCATTTCCCAGTCGGAGAATACGTGACAGGTCGTAAGAATAGGGATTGTTGATCGCGTCCCATATGCCATGGATCTCACTGCATGGTTGTCCAAATCTACAGGGCACTCCAAACATCATATGAACAGATTACTAATGTAAGAGCTTGGCACTAACTGGGGTTTGGTACAAGAAAGAGGATGTTCAAAACTTTCTGCAGACAGACGAGCAAACTTCACTCCCGTCCCCTAGAAATGTTTTAGCGCAGAGCCCTGGATCAGGGGGATGTTTCACAAAGACTAAGATAGACTTAACTATGGCAGGCAGTTCATGCCACTGTTTGCTCTCGCTATTTACTGGCATTGGTCTCTCAAAGGACGTACAAATCATGGTCACAAATCTACAGAATTTACATCTTTGAATAATTCATTATTGAAGGAATATATATATATATATATATATATATCTTAAGATCCTAATGGTGAGAGCAAACTGTGGCATGAATGGTCTGCCATAGTCAAGTCCAACTTAAATTAAATCTTAGTCTTTGCGATACAACCCCCAGGTTTGTCTTAATTGACATTTACTCACCATAGGCGTTGTACATCTTTGGTCCCAGGTCAGGTTTGACGAAGAAGTCTGGCAGTCTGGAGGATAGATTGAATCTTCCATCCCTACGAGTGTAGTCCGGTAAGGGTAGGTTGTTCATCAGATCTTGGAAGTGTTGAGGTAGGAGCTCGCTGAAGTCTTGAGCTGGTGGCCAATCCTTCAGCTTCAGGATGATGGGTAACCCTTGCTTGGTCTCTAGACGATCTAATCACAAAACAAAACAAGAAATCAAATCAATCAATTGTCTCATCAATGCCAATGTTTCAGTGTCAAGAAGGTTATAAAAGGTTTTACGAAGAAAATACATATCTATTTGTTTGAACAGTTCAAGTCATTGGGATTTGACATTTTAATAAGTTATAACATGTGAATTAGTATCATCAACAGAGAAAGCAAAACCATATATCAAATACATTATCTATAAAAGAAATTTCAAGTCAACATGAATCCTGTCATTATTGACATGAATGGTAAATCTGATGCATTCACAAAAATGTTAATGATGAATATATGCATTTGAGTCTGGATTCCTTTTTTGTAAACTTACTTGAGATGTCCTCAAATCCATTCCAGAAGTCTCTCATAGGGGCACCGGTGATGACATCCCCTGATCGACAATCTACAAGGTCATTCTCTAGGTGACCAAAGTGTTTATTGAAGAAGTTTGGATGCCAGAGGTTATCATCAAGCTGCTTGTGAACGTTGCTTACCAGGATTGGCTGGGTGGGGGAGAAAAATCATGAAAGGTTCAACTTTAGGTGTAATTATATTTATCTGAAGATTTAATATTGGTATTTTTTTCTTCTTCTTCTCTTTTAACTTTCTTTTTCTTTCCTCCTAAGACATCTTAATGTACAATCAATCTTCCCAACTGTTCAGAGCAAGACAGACATTAATCCACACATTTTACAACAGAGATAGTGCTCTATTTAAGATGATATATGGTTGAATACCTCATCTCATTCAGTATTTATCAAGAATTATTGTTGTGGAGCAATGTTACATTTAGTCAAGTTATTTTCTTAATAGCAGACCATTTGCAATCGAGAGGAAAGGTGAAGGATATTTTTTTTTTCCATTAAAAAGGAATATGGTTTGACTTGACCAATAAGATAAATCCTCATAATACTGATAGAAACATCTTAAGCTTACCTCTCCTTTCCTCCACTGCTCCTGGAAGATACGCAGGTTGCCAGCATGAGATGGATCATGTAGCCTTAGGAGTCTCCCATCACATAACCATGAATGAGGTACATCAGGATACATCACACTCGATTCCACCAGAGTGTTCCGATTTGCTAGATTCTTGACTTTCTTCTCCAGCCTGATGTTGCACGGTGACGTTGTCGTGTCGCTGACAGACGACGTGGACAGTCGCGGCGTCTTGGCACCTCTTCGGTCTTTCCCAGGAGCCGAGATGTTCTGCTCCACGACCGTGGCGATGATGTCCTCAAACGTGCTGGTCATGGTTCGGGACGTCTTCTTGGAGATACCATCAGCTTTAGGCAGGAATGGTGTGAGAAGGTTTCCATCGTTTGGTGATGGTTTGACCAGCTTCCCGGCTGTCTTGGTGAGTAAGTCTCTCAGCGTGGAGCATGGTTCACCCTTTGCATCCACGTCAACAGAACACGCTTTGTCCGCAGATTTGGAGTTGAGGGCATCGGGTCTCTTGCCATCAAAGTTACGCTTGCCATCCTGAGATGTGGCGATGTCTGCTAGGAAGTCTAGGGGTGAGGCGGACACTGGAAGAGAGGTCAACTTTGGCATTCGATTCGAACGAGCGTTTGCTATATGACCACTGAGGGCGGTAGACGATAGGAGGTCGTCCCTCTTCCACTCTCGTGAAACCTGGCTACTTGTCTGTACATAAAGAGACAACAACGAGAATATAACATCACAAAAGTTTGCAGATATCCTTTTGGTTTGAGCTTCTACCTACATGTTTAAGACAAATGCAAAGTTTGTCGTTACAAGATTTATATTTTGCGATAAATAATCAAGTACATACAGGCGCAACTACTAAATAATATATCACAGATGGATGTGAAGGTTTGTGGAGGGTGACAGAATTGAAGGTTGGACTTACCGGTGACATGCCATTGACGGTAGGTTTGCTATCACCAAGACAAGGACAGGCAGATTGGATCCTCCACTTGGCGCATACCTGATGCATGAGATCTCCAACATCCCACAGAGCTGTAGAATTAGTACAAACAGATATAGAGGTTACTTCCTGTGACAATAATGTACAATAAACAACCGTCATACTACATACCTACAACATTTTGTATGGCCCCCTTTAACATTTTAAGAAGTCAAAATATATATTGCAAAGTCTTTTATCATTGCGTAGATACAAATTCAGATATGATTACACATATCCACTTCTCACACTGCAAAATCACAAAAATCACCTCTCTAAAACATTGTGACTGAACACGAGGATGATTATTAAACATTCCTTCAAA
>BEXV01000366.1:218841-236806 GCA_003118195.1 Hemicentrotus pulcherrimus | reverse complement strand
ATAAAGGAGAAATTAAGAAGCCAAAAGAAAGTAGAGAGTTCATGTTTACTCTATGGGGATGGGGTATTAAACGAGGCCGGGGTGAGTCGTGCGATAGAGTGAGGAGTCTAAAGGGAAAGGAACTATGGTGTAGATCCCAGAGGAACATGAGCATTGCTCAGCCCTTCCTTCCCCTAGTCACATGCCATCATATCATCAACCAGCTGAGCTAGCTCTCCTGCCTACTAAATCATACTATTCACAAATACTCATAGGTTATGGAATGTCGTGATAGTATTCACAAGTACACGTGGGGCATGGGAATTAATTTTACACATTATTTGGTTGGATCATGAAAGCAATGTGAAAGTCAAGCTGAAAAGTCACATGTCAGATTACTGCTCTACAAGATGCCATGATAACAAGAGCATTCTTTTTTATTTGTAATATCATCATTCTCCCCCAAAAACAACTTCTTTCCTCGAACATAACATTAAAATAATCTGTGCCAATTTGTTATCTAGTCAATCTCACTCATATTTTCCTGAGAAATATTTGTGATACATGAATACAAACATCATTCAAATTAATTTAGCTTGTACAAAATAAAATAAAAACTGTTTCTCTGTTTAATGTTGGATTGAAATAACCACCAAATTTATACTACTTTCTTGATCGTCCTTGACAGGGTTGTAAACTAGGTTTTAGTTAGTGGGGACTGTCTAAATGTACGTAGCTCCTCAAGCTCTTACATGTATGTCACATCTTATCCATGAGGTCACAACCATTAACATTTTACCCTTCCAGATTCGATTGAATTCAGCGTGTCGTTAAAGAAAACAAAAGCGAGTATTGCTTCTCTGAACAAGTCATACAAACACTTCAAATGCTCGACAGACTGATGGGTGTTATATGGGTTAGTCATCAATCTAAACATTATACTGGTGTCATTTGAGCAGGTGTCACAGACATGTTACAAACAGTGGTCAAACTCAACTCACTTTCAACCATTTAAAGGAGCAAGACAAACCACTGTTAATCTATTTGAAAGTCATTAGAAGGCCTCTTTACCCATTAAAAAGTATCACTTCTAAATAAAGAATGCTTTTGAATGAAACATTGCTGTACTAAAAGAGTCCGTTTCTCTTCCCGTATTTCCTTTTTGAAAAAAACAAACAAACTAATATTACATATTACCATCATACACATCCTGAACAGTACAATTTGATTCACAACTGAAAAAGCTATATATCATAAGACCCTATCCAAACAAGTAATGATAATTTGACACTTGATAGTTGTAGAAATCTTTTCACAACAAGAAGTTATTTGACATCACTTGATTCAATCAAAACATAGGAACACTTCTAAACACAAGAGGTTATTTGACACTTAATCGCAATGTAGGAACCTTTGCCCAGCTTCTTTGCTCTTGTCTTGGCCTACGTGATTGCGTGACTGATCTATACCCTCTTCCTGTTCACCCCGCAAGGTACTTTCAGTGCACTACTAATTGCCCCTCTGACGACTGTTTCACAGAACACCCATATCTGGGACACCAATAAGACTTCTATTTCACCTCCCCTGCTCGCATCTTGGCAAGACACGAGTAGATTTTTAGGGTTGGGCTTAAATTGGCTCTTGACAGTAGCTCTTAAGCGGATCTGATTCGGGTTTCCTGGCCAGGGATGTGAGGGGAAGGTACATGTATTACAGATGAATCATGTTCCTATTCAATGAATTCAGTATGCCTGAGTTCAGCATGCCGTTCATTGCTCATCATGTACATATAACAAGCAATTCATTTGTTTTTTTTGTTCAATACTATTATGATTTTCTTGGCTTGAACAAACATTATCTACTTCTTAAAACTGCAAGCACATTTGAACGCTTTAGCAACCGATATGAAAAAGAAAAAAATATATTCAAGGTACTGTTCAATATTTGAAGATGTTTGAAAATTTTTTTTAAAAATACAAAGTTAAATGCTGAATGTCTTTTACTTATTTCACCAATTATTTTCTTTGTTTTCTAAATGAAAATTACCAAAATGATCAACTTTTGAAGAAATAATTCACTTGATGTATTTTTTGGTGAATATATTGCCATTTGTGACATTTTGTTTTGATTTTGCATCAAAACCCAAAATAAGTTGAACAATACCTTTAATTGACAGATAACATGCAAAAATGTCTTAGGTACATAAAATCAGACCCATACATTATTTATTACATAATTTGATAGAAAAATAACTAGAGATATATCTATCGTTCAGAGCCAAAATGGATAACTCTATGTAAATGCAATATATAAAAGTTACCACCTTTCTAAATCAAAACAAACATACGATATGTTCATGTTTGAGAGACAAAAGAAAATAATGTGGTGATACTGACCTGTTGAGTACTTTTGCTTTCAACGTTGTTTGACATAATCCTACAAGCTTCTAGTCCCAGCACATATTCAGACTTAGGTTTCTCTGCATCGACAAGCTTCTCCTCACTCTTATCTCCTTTGTCTTTCCCATGTTTCTTGGGATCTGCCGGAGACCCGTGCCGCTTACGGTCCTTTTTCTTGGTCCTATCCTTCCCGCTTTTTTTCGATCGCGACTTGTGGCTGGACACTGTGGATGCCTCCGAGCAGGTGGACGATTTGTCCTGATCAAAATCGTAGACGTGGTTAGGAATGCTTTTTGGAATGTCATCGATGGTGACCGATTTGTCAGCCTCCATGCTCTGCGCCACCTGTGCAAAGGTACCGCTCATGAGATGTCCATTGGGGAGGGAATTGGAGAGCTTGGTCGATAGACCGGGCTCTTGCTTAGGATCAAGGTTATTCGTGGACGATGCTCCGGACGTGGGAACACCAAACGGTGTCTTGCTCTCAGAGTGTCTGGCCAGCCAGGCCTTCTTGAGATAGACAGGTCCCCCTGCACGGTGTGGCGACGCTGACTTCAAGCTACGCCCTTCTGAAGAATCACTGGCAGTACTACGTGGTGAAATACACCTGTTGCTTTCGCTATCCGACCACGTCCCGTTGGTGGTTCTATGTGACTCGCCTGACATGAGAGATGCAGGCGCTGACGAGTCTAGGCTTAATCGCTTGTACTGATCAACTTTCTCAATCTTTAGCTCAATGTTTTCAGTCGCTTTACAAACCGTCGGAGCTCCAACAGACGTATTATGAGCGCTTGGTTCCATCACAAAGTTGTGGTATTGCTCAATGTATGACATACCGGTAGACTCCTTTTTGTCAGAGTTCCCACTATCACTGTGCACATCATCCTTTGTTTTAGGTCTCTTCTTGTGGAACATGGCAGCCGAGTGACTAGGCTTGCGCTTCATAGTACCTTGATCAACCTCCATAGCTTCACTCACCCGTGTCATGTCTTGAGGACGAAGCGCTGACATGAGGAGTGAGCTGGAGCTTGTGGCTGTAGTTGTTTGGGCAGTGGAGTACACCTGGTGGGCATACACTCCTCCCATGGTGGTCGTGGTAGTACTGCTGACAGAATGGGAACCAAGTTGAAGTACAGCTGCAGAGAGCTGCTGGGGAGTTGCCACTTTGAGAGGGGACTGCGGGGGTATGTGAGACTGTCTCACCAACTGACTTGCAGTGGTCTGGGCTGATCTATGCAAGGGAGGTGGAGTGCCTATCGTATGCTTGATGACGGGTACTGAATGGGATACATCATTGTTTGTTCTGTTATCCGATAATGCCACATGCTTGTTCGCCTGCGTGAGATGGATATCATGATTGGAGCCCGCTGCAGTAAACACTCCTGCAGAATGATGCATCATCTCAGGTCTTCGCTCACTCCTGGATGCTTGGATCACGCTAGATTGCAATGCCATCTCTGACCTATCTGGTTCTCTCTTGATCAGAGGTGGCGGAGTTGGAATGATCCTTCTAGCCCCCTGCATTGCTGCGGCATTAGCAGCCATCTTATATTCCTCATGATGCTTGCTGAACATGTCCCCTTTCTCCCCACCATGACTGGAAATAGTGTGCAGGAACGGCTGATACCCTACCAAATTATCAGGTTTAGGCTTGTAAGCCGATGCTGTCGCCATCTGCCTATTCTGCTCTGTCCTGACAGGCACACCTGCTCTAGGTTCTTCTGATTTCATAGACATGGTATTGTAGTACGTGGTGTGTGCATCTGATCTCACCGACGACTGATATGTCTTGAACCCCTGCCCATCATGAGTCCTTGCATTCATGTCCGTCCTTTCAAGTTTAATTTTGGGCTCCTGTTTGACTTCCATTGAGTATTTGTTGACGAATTCGTCCTGATATCGCACAAGTCCTGCATGTGCTAGTGACTGCCTGTAGTGCGGATCATCATAGGGATGTTTGCCCTCTGAGACAGGATGTTTGTACACACTCTCGCTCTCTACACCAGGAAACTGAAAAGGAAGAGCAAAAACAGGATCAAAATAATCTTCCTGCTCAGAATCTCTAAAAGTGTATGTAAGAAGAGAAATGCCTTCTCAGGTTCCTTGAAACTAAAATTATAATTTTCTCTTTCTTTAAATGAGAATAATGAACACCATGAATTGGAAACAAGTATTGTTTTACAACATCAACATCTTCAAATGGTAATTGCGCCTTGTAGCTGATGAAATAATTTATAAAATTATGACAATTTCCCTCATTGCTGACAATGATTTTCCAAATAACATCTTAATCATAATTCAAGTACTATTTGAACTGCCAATCATTTTAACACAAAAGTAGCAATGTTTGGAAAGGTATTCTCTTTCCATGGATCACTCAATTAATTTCTCACAATCCTCTCACTCGTTACACACAACTCTCTAAAAGGTCTCAATGATATCATGAACATGTTAAAGCAAATACAATCCCTTTTTTTTTCAGGGGGGGGGGGTTGAGTAATGAAATGATAACTCAAAATTAGTTATAGCCAACATGAAGGCTTTATCATTGAATTTCAACACTTGAGCAGGCCGTTAAATCAAAGGTTAAGGTCAAGGCCCATCTGAGGGGCAAAAAATTGTTGCCCCTTCCTTCTTCAATGCATTGGCCCCTGTAAGTCAGTGTTAATGGCCAAAGGAAGTCATAATTAGAACATGAGAAGTTTATAAGTGTCTGACTAAGTAAGTCGCCTTGACATTTTCACCGTTTGGCTTGTGATCCAGCGAGCAGAAGTAAATTTATGACACCACAAGTTCCTGTATTGCAGGAGAGCCTCTTAATGGACAACTAACTATTTAAGTAAAAGAATGTCTCACTTATCATGATGCCACTGAGAATTAAGTGAAATCTGATAATATTTGAAGTGACTGTGTAGAGCATCAAACCTGGTTATCACTATTTAGGAAGCAATTCTTGTTCACATTGTAACTGCTTTCAATATTGATCACTTATTCCATCCTGGGACATCCACAAATATTAATGCATGTACATTTAAGCAAAACCCAACTCCGTAATCGGATATGATTTGCTAACATATTTGATTTCAACTTGACCCACTCGAGCATGCCTTCAACAAAATAAAAAGTAACGTTGTGCAATACAAAAGAAATGTGCCTATATTCTCTGCCCCAATCTCACTTCATCAGACATTTTCCTCCTTGCCAAATAATCAGGGAATCTCTAACAAAAATGTAGCCATTACAGAGTATTCAAGGATTGTATTCATCTATTTATAGTTTGTCCTACTTACCCTTAATCTAGGATCAGAATCTTGGTGCTTGCGCTCCTTCTCTCTTTGTATTCTTTGCCATTCAAGCTCCTTCTCCTCCCTCTCCCTCCTCAATCTTTCCTCAAGTTCTTGTCTCTCTTTGTGCTGTAAATGATGAACAGACAGAGGTAGTACCCGTTACATACAAATCTAACAAATGATATGAAACATGCACCCACCTACATGTATGACCACAACCCATTTTGCCTATTCCAGTGGCTTGTCATGATGGGAGGATCCGTCTGCTACCACCCAAGACATTTGTCCCAAATGGAATCTACAAATGTTCTACAAGTGTAACTGTAGCCCTTGAAAGTGAAATTAATCAGACTCACACATCATTAAAGCCTAATACATTAGGTAGTTTGAAGTGTAAAAAGACTGAAACACAGAGGTGTCAAGGCCTAAAATCAGACGAAATCCGGAAAACAAGCATCTCTCCATCTGTATATAAATAAGTTTGGTTTGGCCAACTCTAGAAGATGATATTCTTTCACTGATAAAAATGGTTGTTGCGTGTACTCACCTGTCTGTCCACGACCTCCTTGGGAAGCTGTCCCTTGTTCTTGGGGAGAGCTGTACCTTCTGTGATACTTCCACCTGCTGTAGGTGTGGAGAAGGAGAAGGGCACCTGCAGCTTCCGCAGTGACTCCTGGAAGTGCTGCTGAACAGCCGCCTGAATGAATACAAGGGCAAGTGTCAAAGTGATTAGTGTTTGCACAAGGTTAAGTAGAGTCACATCAACACTTACAACATACCTACAACCAAAGAGAAAACTTCACGGTAGCATGGTTTAAAAGAGTTTACAGGCCTTGAAATTTGACATACACACTCTCTTTGTGACATACATTCATATATGATCGACTTCATAAAAATTTCATGTTTTAGAGGTTGACATATTTACTCTTTACAGTATACCTAGGAATTCATGGGTTCATTGCATTCACACAGGAACTGGCAATGCAAGACAAACCCAAGAGTGATCTTGAAGACTGTAAACTGACCTCCAATTGCATCTAATTATAAACTTGACCTGTCCCAATCCTATCTAGTGCTAATAATAGAGTGATTGGGTAGTTGTCAAGACCAAGGTTGGTTCCCCGGTGTGTGATTACTAACCTGAGCATCCAATTCCTGGTACTGATGCCTAGCATGGTGAGCAGCTGCTGCGGCTGCTGCTGCTGACTCATGCCCTACCAGACCCTGGGCAGCCTGGCTGACAGCGATCAGCTGAGGATGTACATGGTGCTGCGGGTGGACACCGCCTCCAGGGAGATGGCCAGGATGGGGTTTCTTGTCCACGCTGAGAGCAGCCGAAGTGGAAGGGTCGATGCGTCGATCCTGACTGGTTGGAGCTGATGGATGGTGAGGTAAGGCAGATGGACCCTTCTCAGCTGCAGCTGCAGCAGCAGCCTGGGATTTTTGCTGTAGGAAAGAATTGTAGAGAAACATTATGATAACTGATAAAACTAACTGACATTGAAATTTGAAAACAATCATGGAAAAAAAAATGTAATCAGATTCTGCATATAGATGGACTACAATTTAGTAAGTGTATAAATAGTATGGCATTTAATATAGCAGTAAATGAAGTGAGCTTGTACTTATATCAAATATACACACAGTAGAAAGAAGAAGAAAAAATCCAATATACCAACCTGTTGCTGTAGATGAGCCCTTTCCAGTTCTTCATGCTGTATAACCCAGCTTGGTGGCAGTGGTAAGCCATGCTGCTGATGTAGTGCCTGCAGTTGAGCTTGTGTTAGACCAGGGTGCATGCTTCCCTGCAGAGCTGTAGCAGCATGTTGTGGAGACACAATCCCATGTAAACCACCACCCATACGTATCCTAGCCATAGGATCAGGCTGGACCAGCCCAACGATGCCCTGAGCATGAAGCTGCTGCAGCGAGTGCCGATCCAGTCCTGCCAAGTGGTGCTGCGGGAAGTGACCGGGCATGACCAGCTGAGAGGCCAGCGGGTGTTGCTGATAGAGTTGGAGATGTGCAGGAAACATGGCGTGGTGTTGGTGTTGGATGGGATGGTGGGCTGGAATGTGACCGACTGAGGGCGCAGCTACGAAGGCACTCGGCGAGGCAACGATGGCGCTGGGGTTTGCCCCGGGGGCAGGGGCTGGGGCTGTGGCACTGGGATTCCTGAGTGCGGAGTGTGGGGATGGAGTGATGGGGTGTTGTCCTGGAGAAGGGGAATGGTGATCCCCAATCTTCATCAAGTGAGTTGGATGGTGCTGAATTGAATCCACATGAATCACTTCTGAGTCGGACAAACTTGGGTCGCGATAAACCTGTACTGGAGTCCTAAGGTCAGCAACCAGAGTGGACTTTTTGTCCGACCTTGACTGATCAGAATCTCTGCTTCTATCTGTGGAAGAAGAAGACTTCCCACCCTCACTCTTCTCACTTGTTGAACTACTTGTTTCTCTTCGTGGATCTCTAACTTCAGGTCTCTCAATCCTTTGACCAAGCACAGACTGTGGAGCAAATGACTTGGATGAAATATGTGTAGAGTTTGATAACTTTGTATTTTCACTTGTAATTCCAGAGGAGTTTCTATCCATGCCTGGTAGTCCTGTCAATCTGCCATTCCCATGCGATATCACAGTTACAGAGTTTGACGTAGCTATCGTCCTGTTCGGTAACACACTCTGCTGGATACTACTTGTATATGAGGTTGTGGTTATTGGTCCACTGTTCACTGGTCTATCACTAATGCTAGATGGTTGTATTTCCTTCGTGGAAATATCCGACGTTACTAAATTGGGTTCCGTTTTCTTACCGACCCTTGAGGAATCATCTGAGTCTCTATTCAGTTCTCTTGCAATGATGCCAGCAATGGCTGAAGTGAGTGACTGTTCCCTCAGATCAGTTGGAGGAAACTCTCCAAAGTTCTTCCTCTTTGCTTCCTTTTCAGGAATGGGTGGCCTTAAACCAGCAGGCCCGGTTCCTTCAGTTTTGGACTCAACCATTTGTTTTGAGACGGTTGTTGGCACACTAGTAGACACACTCAATCTGCTTTGATCAATTGCAGGTGTTTCTTGAGGAGTAACCTCGATGGGTACAGGTTGCTTGGGTCTGTGTTCCTTCTTTGCTTTCTGCTTATGTTTCTTGACAGAGTCTGGAGTGGAGGAACGCGAGTCCTTTTTGTCACTGCTAATGGCTTGTTCCTGTTTATTGACTGCCTTACTCTTAGCCTTACTAGAGTTACAACTCACATCACTATCCTCTCTTGGTTTTGTTTCCACTTGTACAGAAGGAGTGTTTGATTGCCACACTTTATCCGGTTTTGATACAGACACGCTATGAACAGCGCTTTCACCGCTGGGAATACTGGGGTCAGGGGTTTCACCTTTGCTTAGCTCAACGCGTTCCTGGGACGATTCAGAAAACCCAGAGTTTGACCTAGGTCGCTTCTCAGATGTAGAAGATGGCAATTTCTTTTCCTCTTCAACCTGTTCATCCGACTTTCTCTTCCTCTCCTTCTTGCTCTTGGGTGCACTGCTGCAGGATCCTGGGGCTTTCTCCTTGCCAGGTTTTTCTGCAGGTAAAGCAAAGGTTAAAGAAACATTGAAGAGGCATATCATTTAGGCAGTCCCACCACATACAACCTGTTCAACATGCTTCAGTACGGTATAGCTGAATAGGGGGAATCTAATGCGATTTCAGACTGATGACATATCTCATTGGAAGAGGAAACAGGATGACGCCAGGCCTACGAATCATCAAGCCACAATGTGGTTTGAGCCGCCAAAACCAAGCAGTGCAAGTAATAGTAAAACCACCCAGCACTTGAACACATAACCCGCAGAGGTTCATGCAGTTACCACAAATTTAGCCCGACATTCAGCTGGTAATTACTAATGACCGTTCAATAATAGGAAGACTCATACAATGAACAACTGAAATGCACAGTCATTGCCTGGGTAGAACTCTAATTTTGACATAAAGAATAGGAAAATGTCATGACTGTGATTAATTATTCATATCTTATCATTTCAGTCATTTCTATTCCATTAGTAAGACAATCATCCAAGTCTCACCTATTTTTTTTAAACTTTCACATGACAATAACATGATGAATATTACAATTTGTCAAATGAGTACATCAATTCATTGGGGAGGGGGAATATTATACCAAAAAGAACATCTCAAATAGCCAATATCTCAAGCAATCTACTTCTAGAAGACTGCAACAGAACAAAGCAAGACATGCTAAAAACCTCTATCAAGTCTCAAAAGAAGGATCTTGACAAATAGGCAAGTTTCTGCATTTTAGTCATGCACAGGAAATTTGTAATCAGTGAAATTATCCACTTATAAAGGATCTTTCACCAGCAGACATGGTTAATCACAGTACCTTGACACCCCCAGTGTTTGACCCCTATCCCTCTACTTCCAAACTAATTGTAAAGAACTGTCTAAAGGTGCGTTTAGATATGGCGGCTTACTGCAGAAAAAGAAAAAACGCTGCAGTTTTGTTATATGTAAATTCATGGCAACTGCGCTTTACAAAGGACAGAATGGGAAGCGTATTGCACTTTACGTTGTCATAAATAACCACCAAGGTTTCGCCGTGTCACATTTGAACACGCCATCCTCCCATTTCTTTTGCTTTCATTAACACTGCTTCACTCAAATTGATTTTCTGATTTCATTTTTTCAATCATCACATGTTATTTGCATGTTTAATTCAAAGTTTTCAGGACAGAACACTGATTTAATATTTAAACATTTTGAAATTAAAACTTCAAGTTCAAGAGGTGTATCTTTCTTATTACACTCTTTTTAGAAACAGATAACCCATGAAGAAGCAATGCGAAGAATAAACCCCCCCCCCCCCTCACAGCAAAATCAAAATTAAAATGTACTAGTCATTGAACTATAATACATCTTTTGTTGTGGTTGTTGAATCGAGTTTGTGAAAATATTTTGAAAAACCATCAATTTCTCTTTTCTCATACCAAAGAGATATGCAGTATATATTTCACATGATTTGCCTTGGTAAATCTCTTCTCTTTTTTAAAGGATAAAGAGAGGAATCAGGCTGCAAAATAAATGAGTGATGCTACTATAATCAATAGATATAGATAGTTTCACACAAATTTTTCTCAGACCACAGAGCAGTAAAAGTACATTGACAATCTTGTTTTGGTTTCACCAGTATTATTTCTCTTCATGTTTCCTTCTAAACATCCTTTCCTGGCACAAACTATGCTAAATCATATAAATAAGTACTTCCCCTCTTGATCTTGGCACCTTTCCAACTGTTTTTCCATGCAAGGTTTCAAGACCTTCATAGCAGCATGGGCTCAAAAACTACTCCCCCCCCCTCCCCAAACAAAAAATGACCACTTCACCACCATTCCAGATTTCCATGAAGCCTCCAATGTTTTTATCCCCTTCATGCTATCCACAAAGACCACAATGTATCACCATATTCCTTTTGTTTGGAATAACATGCCAACATGTACATTTCATAGTCTGAGCTATTGAGGTACCGGTAGTCATCCCTCCTGCAAACCAATGACAAGGCATGCTTGATTGGCTGGCTCAAGTGCAGGTAGCTAGCGTCTAGCGGATAGACTACGCAAGTGTTAGCGGTGACTAACTCCATTAGGTTTGGGGTTTGGAGTGCACTCGAGAATGAATAACAACTGCTTTCCTGATGGCTTTCAGAGGCATCGCAGCAAAAGGTCAGCTTTAGTTGAGGTGTAAACATGGGGACAGTTGTCTTCAGACAACAAGATTAATGCTCCAATTGCTTCGGTCTGACACTTATGCTCTGCTCTACAAAACTATGCTGTCGAAAGCCTCCAGGCAGTTTCCTTTGCACCTGATAAAACTTAATGTCAGCTATTTATGTACGCAAATGGCTGCTGGGTATAATAAACTGTACCTGTTCCTTGTCCTACTGCAAGTTTTATTATTATAAAAATAAATCAATCACTTGCTTCACTTTTGTATCAACAGCCATGGAATCATTTATCTATCTCCCTCCCCTATCTATCTCCTAAAACAAACCACTTTTGATTTACAAGCTATGATGCAGGCCCTACATCACTACCTACATGTTTGATTGGGTACAAAGTACAATTAATATCTTTTTATCAATCTGCAGAAGTCTTTCATAAATGAATAGATCTGTAATAATATAATCCTTCCTTTGTGTTCTAAATAAGATCAAAATACAGTTCCTTGACAAAGAATTTGATCTAAGACAAGATAAATTAGGCCTAAATATAGACACATAAATTACATCCATTGGCTGCTCTATTAATAGCCAAGAGCTTAAAAACATTTACAAAAGTTCAACAGTTGTATGAATCTTGTATCCCATTTGCAAGATTATATTTCCTACTCAAGATCAAAATAAAATGGTGGAAACAAACAATGTCTACATAATAATCTGGCGTAACAGATTCAGTAACTGCTATTTGCGGACAAGGATACTCGCCACAATATTTCTGAATCCATGCTACATTGATTTTTCAAGTGATAAATCAATAACAATACCACAACATATGTCAGTTTACTGTGAGACTTCACAAGGGAGGGCAAACAGAATAGATGTCGTGTGAGAAAGATCTTCACACATATACATGGCAAGGATGTTTTGGCTACTTCAAAATTCCACATTCATGGCATGTCGGATTGCCCTGGTAATAATTCATCGAGTCTGTACTGCCCCATTAAACTTGGTTTGGTGATAAAACATTCCCACTGCCATTCCCATACACTTCTTTATCTGAAACCATGAGCAATGATCCGCGATCACTCAGCAAGGCCAAGGTAGTTTATATTATTCTTCTCAGGGACTGTAGGAATGTGACATAAATGTAAGGAGCATTGATCTCTGTCATCATTCAAACATTACAATGTCTACATGTAACCATGAGTCATTACAGAGTGATGGTGGGGGGGGGGAGAATTTCTTTGAGGTGAATGAGGCATGATGAGTATGCTATTCATGCTAAACAAAACCTGTGTAAACAAATCAAGCGAATCAATCATGTTTCATGTGTTGTGCAATCAGCATGCTTTTTTTTCCAACCCAGATTCTGTTGGGTTGCCAATTTGAAGTAAGACAGATTGTTGTTTATATTTAGCACAAAGGATAACCTCAAGTGGTTTATCCGCAAGATCCTGTCTCGGTTTACAAAATATCTCATTCCAGAAGACAAACTGAGCAGGAAAATCTTTCTTTTGTAATTTACAACGAATATATTATGGGCAGGTCCAGGGTATTTTTGTCTGGTACTAGTAAGTTACAAACATTTAATTATAAACCCATATAGGTACCTGATGATTTACATCTCAACTAAGCTTGCAACTTATCAACTATCAAGGAAATGACACTTGTGATGTTAGTTCCTGTCCGACTCTACTATTCTTGGTAATGTATGTGATGGAAATTGATGAAATGCTTTGGCTTATCCTCCAACACTCGTGACATGTTTCCTGTATTATGATACCCATTTCATATCCGATGTAGCAAGTCTACTTCTAGTAGGTCAAACACTGAATTTCAATGAAGACGAGGATGGCATACTCTGGCGACAATATAAACTCGACCTCAACTCTAACCTTAAACCTAACTGGAAAACCCAATCGCAACCATAAACTTAACCATACGTCTTTGACCTAATAAAGCCCATAGCAGATGCGCAGGAGAAGTTCACGCCAGATTGGCATACCTCCACACACAAGCTAATCTCCTTGGAAATGAATGATATGAGTAACTTTGTTGCTTACCTAATGTCTTGTCAGCTTTCTCAGAGTGATCATGGGAGACGACGGGTGGGGTAGAGACAGGGGCGACATCTTTGTCTTTCCTTTTCTTCTTACTGCTGCCTCCTCCTCCACTACTGCTACTGCTGGTGCTACTGACGACTGTAGTCTGGGGTCCAGAAGGCGCATGGCTTGGACTGTGGCTCCTTGGGGCTGTACGTGTGTGGGTTGTCTGGAAGAGGGGGGAAAGCAACAGAGATGAAAGATAAATCGTCATGTGCCCAGCAGAAAAGGCGCAAAGGAATCCATCGGGAACTAGATATACACCCCAAGAAAAACATGGTCAAGACATTTCCCTCTCTTTGGCTACACTAATGTGACAGACCCAAATATGTACAAAATCAAACTTGTATACACACTTTAGCCATCAAAACTGAAATTTTTACCAAGATTTGTGTTCCTAGGCACAACAGATCCTATGTTCAGAGTCAGAGGGTCGTTAACCCCATGTAACTGCATTAAACATCCTGCTGGCCTTCAACACACATAATACAAATTAAATTTTTCAAATTTCCAAAAAGCTAGGAATAGCTTCAATCCAGGATACAAAGTCGTAATAAACCACAGGCACGCACATAGAGCAGGAATGTAACACTTGAAGTTCAATAACAAATCCTTATTACCAAATCAGACTATGGACAAATGACAGTTTTTATCTCTTTAATATGTGACTAAATTTCATACTAATATCATCCTATGAATTGTCTTTCATTTGGCAAGCTATCAATCTTATCTCGGTCTGCAAGCTTTGGATTGTAGCGACTCAAGAAAGCATGCTTAGCCTGTTATCAAGAAGACTTGAGCTTTCAGTTTCATTATTAGTTATTTGAGGTCAAGAGGACAACTTGAAAGAGGATATGATATTTCGATACAGTGATAAACAACAGACTACTTCAAAGGGTCTAGAGTGATACAAATAACAGTAGCATTTACTTATATCCTGTTGGCTGGAGTACAGTACCTAAGGTAACATGCTCATGGCCTTGTTCATACATGATTGTTGTATCACTTCAAGAAAGCACCTAGGCAAAATAAACAATATTTTACATGTAGCCCTAAATCAATGACAAGTAGGATTGTAAAATATATTCACTAAAAACTAAGCCTCGTTCAGATGTGACACTGCAAAACAGGGTGTGTGTTTTTTTCTTCCATTTATTTGCACATTTTCTATTCATTCATTTTTTCCCAGGCGGTTAAACGGGTCATATCTGAAAGAGGCTTTACCTCAGTTAAAAGATGCAGAAATGTGAACTGCACTGTGCTTGTCTCATGCTATTTTGGTTCGGTGGCATTTGAAGCAGATTGGCAATAGTATGAGGCCTTAATGTTAATGGTTCTTGGAACTTTGGTCACATGAAGATTATCTGATCTGTAAACACTGCTATAAGCAGGGACCTTCAAGCAGACAGACATTGAAGGGTATTTAAAGGACATCGGTGATGTCAGTCACGGGGAGATAGCATGCTTTGGTTCATGTGAAGGGTAACTGTCTACATTACATGTTATTCACCTACCGATAATCAAATGCTCCATGTTTTTAATTTTGAAGATGCTGTTGTTAATTCTTCCTACTAACTTCATTCAGAACTGAAAATCTTTAAGAAAAATGACCATTAATAAATGGTTACCAGTATTTCTTGTCTCAACCATTATTAAATTATTTATATAGTCAATGTAATTGTGTTTTTTTCGCCATTTCTGGACAAATTAAATGAACTACACGCCTTTAGTAACCCTTCAGTAACTCTACCAACGAGTGTGAAGGCCAGTAATATTTAACGTCATTTTAATTAAAGGGATCCGGTAACTTTGTCTCAGATTCTGAAACAAAATTCTGGATTTAGCTCATGATGCAATGATAATTATAAACCTTTAGGTCAGTTAGGAACCCCATGACTTTTACAAGCCGATCGCCTGCCTGATCATCAAGATATTTATGATTGGAATTACAAATTTTGAAAACCGTTCTCCTGACGGTTTTCATAACACTACAGTCTATTGGGGAAAACGAGTATGGTAAAATCGGTCACTCAAAGATTTTTACTTTTTTGAGGCACTTCTTGATCATTTTGAAGCGCATTTTTTTTAGGGCTTGAATATTACACCATATCACAGACACTGATAACATGTAGGGCCGTGTATCTCAGATTTAACATTGTTACACGATCCCTTTAATGAGAAATTCTAATGAAGTTTTTATGACAAGCTCTTTTGTTCTATATTTTTGGAGCTGAGCTGCTACTCATTTTTTCACCCAGTTGGCCAATACTATCGCAAAAGTGAGCAATTAAGATAACCATTCCTTAAAAATCCCTCTTAAAGTTCAAACTGTGGAGGGAAGAGGCAAAAACCTTGAGTGTATCAGAGAGGGCAAGTGTTTTCCTCATGAAGTACTCAGAAGGTTCCACTAGTTTTGGTTAACATCATATACACTCAAAGATTTTCTCAAACCAAGAGATTCAAACTGCCCTTACCTACCTGCATGTGCACTAGATAATTTCTGGGTTCATGAACTATCAGAGCTCATTTCACGTATGTTAAGAAAATACAGTCCGCTACCCGCAAGACGGCCGTTTTTGTACCCATTGATAATACAGCCTTCTTACTATCATCTTTTGAAAATGTCCAATATATCATTGTGGAGAAAGCACTTTAATTTGTTTTGATCTCCCTTTTGGAACAGGGTAGCCTACTCTGATTTGATTTTTAACAAATTCCTTAGACTTACGGTATTATGTTCCTTCCTCCCCCTCACTTTACATTACGGATCTATCTCTTTGTTTGTGAAAATGTTTGCAATCAGATTACTCACACTCCAAGCTGGAACTTTAAATTAAAATAACCAAAGGCACAATCAATTTCAACCTAATTTAAATCCCAACCAAGTCAATGACTGTCCCCTGAAGGTTAATCACTCCATCTTGTACACACGTATAAAGGTTTACAACTGTTTGCACATTGAGGTTGTACATGAAGAGCGTAAGCTTGAAATGCAAATTTTATGTAGCTCAGCCCTGGCAGCCAGCTTTCTATACATCACACACACACAAGATATGATAATTGCAAGACGTGTCAATTTGCAAGTGATAAAAATCCTTCCCTTTTATTCAACCCATGTGTGATTCTGTGCGTATATCGTTCTGATGTCACTAGCTCTGTGGGGGTATTATCTCATCACGCTATATATAAATAGGCCAAGATACATTAGCGGGGAAGCTTTATGACTGATCTTCCTGATGGCATTCTGAGAGCGCAAGCCAATAAATCTTGAGGCCCTTTTCACAGAAAAGTCCAAGCAGAGCCATAATAAGAGGATTTGACTCTCAGCAGGGAAGCGTGACAGCGGAACTGAAAGGCACCTTGCATGTCATATTGCTTGCGCCTCTCATTGTTCGTTTAGGCAATTAAAGTCAGGGAATAGAAGCTAGAGAATGGTTGTGATGCAACCTTTTCCTTCTGGATTATTGAATTGACTCTTTTCCCCTCCTTTCATCATTACAGTCACAAACAAGCTTGACCTCAACCTCCATTTAGGATTACTAATAATAAAAGTGGGAAAGGATTTTGGTTTCATTTAGTAGCTTTGATTATGTTCTATTTTTTTGTTTCTTTCATTTATGTAGGCAAGCACAACATCCAATCCTTTATATCACTGGATATATTGTGATATTCTATACTAAAATGCACAGAAGTGTATTCGCATAGAAATTGGTCCATACACAATCACAATCATTTTCAAAAGATATTAGCGTTTCCAGAATCTATAGTGCCCTGTTTTTTTAGTACCAATGACATCACATTGTTTTGCATGACTGGAATTTACGTACTTAAATATGACCATTGTTTCATGCTCAGTTCCATTCTCCATGATGTTTGGGAGTTTCTGCCTTGCTAGACAAAGGCCCTTTTTTTAAGTGACCTATTTAAGTCATTGTTGAGCATCCACTGGTACGTGGCAGTTTCTTTTCACATGGTTCATCAAAACTCATGGGTCCTTGCTTCTGATAAATCAACGCATTCAATAAATTGAAATTTATGAGGGTGGGCATGTAGAGAGGGCCATCAATATATACTTACAGTGGTAGCCTGGGTAGTAACAGCTGGGTTATTGGTAGCTCGGTTGGTACGTCTTGTTATTCCTACGTTTTCTCCCTTCAGAAGAGAATTCACAACTGCAACAAACGAAAGTGAAAAATAAAGAAAACATTAGAATCAATGAGCAAACAATCATCAAGTTCTACCAACAAAAGTTTAACACAGAGAAACTGCTGAAGAAACTGTAATACAAATAAAACCAAATTGGGTAGTTTTCTTTAGAAGTTCAGAAAACGTTCATCCATTATCTAACAACATTAAATAAACTGTGAAAAAATGTACGTCATCATTACATATCTGTATAGATTTCATCTTGTTTCTGTTTATGACACAGCAGTAATACATAATATATTATTATTATTTTCATTTTGGGGGAGG
>BEXV01000366.1:196651-211606 GCA_003118195.1 Hemicentrotus pulcherrimus | reverse complement strand
CTCTCTCTCTCTCTCTGTCCCATTTCTTTACATGTTTTACCTATCAAAATAATACTTTTGAAGGTCATTTATTATCCCTCACAAAAACATAAGTAAGCACTCGTCAGAATTGCATTTCCCAAAATTTGGCCCTACCCTTGGTAAATAAAATATGACAACTCATGTTTGCAATGTTCAGTGAAAATAGGGGAAAAGTAGGAAGATAAAAAGTATGGGAACATGAGAAAAGTTTGAGAATGAGGTGAGGGAGTAATGGAGGTGAGTAATCACAAAGTTCATGACATAAGACAAGGTACCCATTAAAAAGAAAAAGAAATGGCTTGAAACGAGGAGAAACTGTAGACCCAAGCTCATTGCTGCTATGTTGCCCCTTGGGTATTTATCTGTTCATTACAGCCCCACATGAAATGCAGTACGCCATGTCTCCCTCATTCATCACGGCTCTAGGTTCACTGACACACGAGGGCAGCCAACTTCTTCTCTTAAATTCCCCCCTCAGATATCTCGTTCTCTGGCAGACAACGAGGCTTCTTTTAGCCATTCGTTCCCACAGACAGGGCCTACGACGTCTTTTGAAATGCATTTCATTCATAAAACTCAATCCTTATTTTTGTCCTCATCATATCTGAACCCAATATACGAGACAATTTCAAATATCGTGCAATTTAAAACAAAACAAAAATATCGGATAAGATCCACGATGTATGGAGATAGATAGATCAACTGACAACTCAGAAATCCATATATGCAGCAAAATATTTCTCCCTTTTGGCATGTGTTTAAACTCAGGAGACAAACTTCCAATTTCATTTTCACATGCCCTTGAGGGACAAGTTTATCTAGCAGTCATGTAATCCTAAACAAGAAATACTTTTAAAACGGAAGTAGATTCTGTTTCTGAATATATAATTAGTGTGAGCAACCCTCCTCTATAGGAACAGCTGTAGGGCCACCTTCTCATTCACACTATCATGTGTTTCGAAAAGATACGACTGTGGAGGCACCCGTGAGACACTAGATTCTAATCAGTCTGCAGTCTCTTCTTAAAAATATAGAAATATTGGAGATTTTTGTCTATAAATCAAAATGAAATATAGCCATATATGTCATACTCAATGATTGAAAATCATAGCCCAGCAGAGACTGAATATAGCCTCATATTTCACCCCCCNCCCCCCCCCTGTCCCACACACACACACTTTGTCTATCATGGGATTAAAATTAGGCTTCCATATTTGTTTTACATCCCAAGGACAGAACATAATAATCTTTCATTAACTCTTTCAATGAAAATGAGAGCCAGGGTTTACTCGGCCCCTTTTACATCTGCATAAATACACAGATCGCTCATTCAGAGTTTGCAGAAGCGTAAACACTGTGCACATATTTGCAGACTATGAGTAGGAATCACGCTGCGGATAGCTGGCTGCATCAGGCATTTTCATACAGTCAATAGTGACCCCTTTAAAGGTGAACTTTAGAACCACACAGGTCTGGCATCCTTTCAATATCAGCTTTGTTCCAGATCTAATCTTGTAACCTATATATTTTGACGTTCATTGAAAGTCCATAGGACAGCTTTATCACTGAATCATCAATCAAACTCATGTTTCAAACAAGTATGTGTTAATAATTTGCTAACAATGCAAATAACTCATCCTACGAGTCATATCTCTTGGTATATCTATATAACTTACCCTCAATGTCTCAATGACAAATACCTCTGCGGAATATTTGTATTACCCTTAGGTCTCTAAGGTATAAGGCTTCAATAAAAAGTTCCATGAACATGTAAATTTGGTGCATTTCCTTGGCAGCGTTGGCATGAAGGGATACAAAGACACTGAGTAATGGGCTCTTCCTGTGTGAAAAGGGCAAGTTTTAGTCAGGGGATGATCTATTGCCAAGCCCATGAGGATTGCTGGAAATCTCTATGCCATCTACTACAGTGCCCTGCACATTATCTATCGTTTAGGAAATTTATAAAGACACTTTGAATGATCATGAAAGTACATTCTTTCACAATCATCAAAATTCATATTCTTGAAAACCCATCAGTGCCACAATAGATCTTTTTTTTTCCCTCAAATTTTATGATTGTTATAAAAATAAGGCTGTTCTTGACAACGTTGAAGCATGCCTGATGCTTGCCTGACATATCAACATGTAATGTGTACAGACTGGATAACAAGTATTGTTGTTCATTCATTAATAACAGGTTAATGGATTACCACGTCACTAGGTCCCACAGGAAAGAAAAATCCATAAATTTGAATATGTCATAAATTTGGCATAAATTCTGGACATTTCTGCATGGTTACAAAACGTGCAGTTTGATTAACCTACAGTAGTTACCAAGTCCAAATATTCAATAGCTCAATAATATTCTTTCCTTATCATGTTATGCCGAAAACAAGGTCAAATGCAGATAAACCAGTTGCTCAGAATACACACCTTGAAGCATAACGTGATAAAGGAGCGATAAAGAATCATAGACAAACATCCCTAAAACAGAATTGTATCCTTTGGAATAACTGTCAGATATATAGCTACCCTCAGAATGGACTTTCATGTGCAATACAACAAGTATTCAAATCTTTAAAAAAAAGTGGGGAAAGTTTATTGGGAGAGTGAATACCATAAAAACAGAGATGGGGAGACCACAATTTCCCACTAGGTCGGGTAACCTCTGTGTGACCTGGAAAAAACAGCGGCTTACTAGCACTCTACCACAGGCTCCGCTTTGAAAAACAGCATGCAAATTAGCCCAGGAAGTAGTCGCTTTGTACAGACTTCATTGCACAACACAAAGGTGATGATGGGAGTTATAATTCAATTATCACTTCAAAGTCGCACCTCAAGACCTGTAATTAAAGGGCTTATACCCCCTTATTTGCAATATTTTAACCAACAAGGCATTTTATGTCTAATGTATAGGCTACATAATAACCTGTAGGTTGTTTAATTTTGCCCTCCAGACAGTGATGATGCATACACCAGCTCAAAAGCAAAATCTCATATTATTACTCATATAAGCTCAAAATCTGAATGAAATGATCAAAGGATTCAATATTTGAGGACTTGGTAAAATTAGTAACTTCAATCTGATCTGTAATGCTCAGGTCATCTTGGGTAAGCCCTTTCAAGAATTGGTACTTTCGTACACAAAGTACACCTGTATCTCAGAAATATATTCAGAACTACCGTAATGGCTAGAATGTTTTGATACCTTCTTTTGCGTCACGGTTAGCATAAATCTGGCTAAAGACTGAATACATTTAGATTAACTCTTGACCAGCTTATAGGCTAACAAATGGGAAGAAATGGAGGACTGCCATGATTGCCTTTTGTCACACATTACTAACTTACGTGTACAATGTACTCTTACCAATGTGGCAGTCTATGGCGATCCATGGTGAATATTGGATCTCTTGCTATGAATCTTTGCCCAATTAGCAAAAATTTGGAATACAGTCTATTTTGTAGACTCTACACACAGAATAATGCAGAAAAAGAGAGTATTCTTGGGTTCAAAACAATAGCTTGAAGGAGTCGAAGGCCAAAAAATAGGAATCATTCCTCCGAAATGGTTGTCATCTATGTCTTTGCCTCATACCATCCTCACACGAGGGAAATTTTACAGAGAACACTGCCCTGCTGGTTCCAACTCCAGTCAAGAAGGATAAGACCATAGGGTTGTGTACAGTCAGACAGATTCAGGAATATGAGAACTGACCCTGCTCAGTAGGAGAGACTCGTAAAGAGGTCAAAGATAGGAAGAGGTCGTGACCTGAGATGATGAGTGACAGAAATCAATGCAGCCAATTTACCATGGCCTGCCTGTCTGACTAGATCAGATGCCACTTCAAGTTCAAATGCATTTTTCTTTCTCCAGACATATGGAAAAGTTGATGATGTATTTCCCATAGCCATGCCATATTGGTTGCTTGTTCCTATCCTAAATCTCTTCTCCACACTCATTTCATTTGTTCAGTGGAAGTACACCTAGCCTCTACATATCCTTATTCAATTTAAACCTTCCTCCTGCAATAACAGACTTCACATATTGAAGATACCATGTTTCACAAACAATAGATTGTCTTCAAAATAGATGCATGAACAGATAGCAGATAGTAAAGACATGCCTTGCAGCAAATGGGTTAAGTGTCCCCCAATAATGCAGCCCCTAGAAAAACTGGGGACCCACAAATGAATTGTGGTGAACAAGAGTAGGATTAGCACATAAGGATATTCATTTCCTTTCACTAATGAATGATAATTACCAGAAATTAGTTTCACTTGCCACAATCAAAGTATCAAAACAATATTTTCATTAACAACAACAAAACCTTATGAAATATAACTACATGAAACATTCAACCAAGGTCATGGTGCCTGAACCCGAGAATGGGATTATCCAGACTTGGGACAATATATCCATTTAATAATATAGCGCGTTGAACACAATCACTATTCTTAAATGTTAACATACAAACCTTCCAATTCACTGTCAGGCTATAAATGTATAATCACCATTGCAGTC
Organism: Hemicentrotus pulcherrimus; assembly: GCA_003118195.1. Classification (NCBI taxonomy): domain Eukaryota; kingdom Metazoa; phylum Echinodermata; class Echinoidea; order Camarodonta; family Strongylocentrotidae; genus Hemicentrotus; species Hemicentrotus pulcherrimus. Next base: position 207,063 of record BEXV01000366.1, on the reverse strand, counting down.
ATGATAGCATTAAATCCATGTTCAGGTTTATAATCCCCCTCAGGTTACAAAGCTAAGCAATATGCCACTCATCTAGCACCTCCAAAGGCACGCACAAAAGCAGCGGAAAGCCTAAACTCTGCCACTCTCCACAATCCAATCAGTCAGGATACTACCAGACTGGTGCACAACCCCTTCTTCCGGATATATCGTTCCTGTGTTTCTGTATCGTACGCATTCTATCATTTCCCCCAAAGACGGTACCACTCGAGGGTACACCAGTCTGCCCCCGACGACCCTGGTTACGTGCAGACTGGTCTCAGTCATCTGCTCCCCAGTTCATACATTTTATGGGTCAGTCAAAATAATAAGAGGCTCTGATGGTATGTATAACAACTATGCAAACAATGACAATGGCGCATGTTGATTTCAACAAAGTTCACGTGTAATCAGATACCAAGTTCATGATAGACACATGATGTAGGGGGGGAGGCATTTCAAGAATTAGTGTGAAGGTTCAATTCTTGTAATGACGAGAAATAGTTAGTAAGCTTTCTTGTTCTCTTTCACGTCAGTTTGGACAAATATCACAAAAATGATATTTTTAAACACACTGTAGTAGACATTTATGAAACTTATGTTATCATTTGGTACGTACTCGAAAATCTACTGTATGCTGAGTAATTGTCATACTTGAGGTGAGGATTCTTCAGCTCTTTTCAGATGCTGTAAATTATTCATCTGAGGTTTTGCTTGTCATAGACGAGACTATCTAAGATGATTGAATTGTAACCTATGGAGACACGATAGCACATATACATGGCACTATCAGTCTACATGAATTCATTGATCTACTTCAAGTCTTCTAGTCACCTCGAAATGAGCTTATATCCCGGCCCGGCCCGGCCCGGCCAGACACTGGTGACATTTAGCTTGAAGCACTCAAGGCATCAACCTCTATCGCAAACATCAATCATTAACCAGATACCTAATTATGCTCTGCCTTAAAATAGGACCACTCATTGCCAGACAGTCGCATGGCCAAGATTGAATGATACGAGAGGTAGGTCGTCATTTGAATAAACACGACAACTAGGCTAAAGAGAACATAACATTGTGCAAACAGTACATACCACAGGGCTTCCATGTGATAGCATGATTACAATAGTTTGGCACCCATTATTGATCAGTTTGATGACCTTCATTTTTTTTTTTTCATTAAGAAAAATAAATAGAATTTAGTCTGATATACGATATTTACCCTGCATTCATCGTAAATTTATACGAGCCTCGTGTTCAAATAAAATATTTGCTGATCTGAGCATTGCATAAAGAATGGTCATATAGCCAAAATGCCTGTTTGAGCATCATTTTGAATGAAAACGCAATACAGAATCAGGGTCCTGCTATAGTCTGAACGCAATATCGTTTGAAAAATCAAATAACTGGGTGGGGCGCGGTATTGATTGGTCAGCCTTTATGTCACCTGACCTCGTCTATTTAATTTCTTTATATGATGTTGTTTTCTAGTAAGTACATTCCTTTTGTTATACAAGTTTTAGTATGAATTTCCTTTAGGCTAAACACGCTACTGTCTGGTCTTTATCACTCCTCCCAACACAAATCTATGTTGATTCTCTTTACAATGTAGGCCTACTGCTTCATATAGTATCGTAATTTGTTAGTGAAATACATAATGACTTATTCAGCTTCCAAAGGAAATGGTGTCGCTGAGTTCTGTTTCACTTAGGCTCAATGAGGATGGCCATTAGGCATAATTAAACTTGGTTTGAATAAAAATGTAATTTTGTTTTGATGAAAAAATACCCAATTGTTTATCAGTGACTCTATATTGATTCCCCAGGAGTGGTTTTGTGTATTGGATGAGATAAAGTCCTTTTAATAGCGCGATGTTCAATATTTCCAGAATGATTTTCCATGATTAGCAATTGATGCCTGAACTTTGAGTTCTCACGACCCCTTTACGCTCAATCAAGCACAATCAACAATCACATTGAGTGCAGGATGTCTTTATTAGGCGTGCAACATGACCTTTGAACCCCGGTGTTATTAAGTAAAGCCTGAACCATGCATTGAACACAACAATGGCTTCCTTATCATTTCCTTATCTGAATAATATGAGGAATATGTGGGAATCAGCACTTCTATATAACAATGAGATAACAAAAAGATGATTTGATTATTATCCTTTTGTCAACATTGAATATGGGCTCATCTGGATGAATGATAGGCATGTATGCCCTTTGAAGTGATTACAATGGGTCTTATCAAAGTCTCAAAGTTTGTGCAAATTGACATAAACCCTGTAGCATTAGTGAGCCAAGTTCGGTTTTGAAAACAAAATGAACAGGAAATCTGCACCAAACTGGTAGTACGATGTGACACTAAAAATTGTTTCTCATTTGATCAGGAAAGAGATTTCTCCTGCAGCTGGTATAGAATTCTGTTTGGTTGTTTGTTTAGCCCTTTAGTTACATAAGAATCTATTTAGTTTAGCATGTTTTACATAGACCCCAGCCAAAACTATCCCAGATTAGTACTTGATAGGTTAAAAGAAGTTTGGGCTTATATTCATAGCCTCCTCATAATTACTTGCCATCGTTAATGCTACTAGTGATTACTGCATTACCTAAATTGATGAGAATTGCATGAAAATGTTTTTTTTTTTCTCTCTCTCTCTCTCTCTCTCTCTCTTTTTAACTTTTGTTTTTCTCTAACCTTTTGGTAAGTACTGTGCCAGGCATCTAGGCCAGAGAGTGGGCAGATAGTTGCATCGGTACAGACAAAACAAAAACATGACGCAAACACTCCAATACTACTCACAGGCTTCATTCACCCCCATAGATCACACTTATGTTTACTAATGAGGCTAGCCAAGTGTGACTAGCAATCATAAAATACGCAATCTTGAATGATAAAAACAATCTCATTCGGGGATTCTGTGCGATAATAATTATTTCATGAATCTGTTATGCACATGATCATCTTGTTAGGAGCCAGGAAAGCATTATGAAAATACCCTCCTAGCTTCCATGATAAAGTATACTTGTCTTTGGAAAATGAAGATACCAGGATTATTCAATTTCTGATAATTCTTGTTGAATAATCAGTCTGAAAGGAGTTGTAATCCGACATTTAGATCGCCGTAATGGTACAAAATGCCCTGTATAAATTATCCCTAAAGTTTTAGATTATTGGCATAATATTATTAATCAAATCCTAAATGAAGTCAACATTGATTGTCTTACTAAAGGTAGGTGATTCTTGTTACCTTTCAAAGGATTTTTTCCTCAGCAAAAATGGTAAACTGTTCAACTACCCATTAGGAAATGTCAAAATTACACCTTAAAAAATCTTTTCTTTCCCTGTGATTTAAATTGAAAAGTAATTAAATTAAATCTTACCATCATCAAGGAACATCATCTGAATATGAGCAGGGTTTTCTGTGTGACTCTCCAGAACTGTATCATCCATTACAACCAACTCCTGATAAAGAAACAAAACAAAATAAACAAAGATTACTTAGTCAGAAATCTTTCAACGTGTGTAAAACCAAGGTAAAAATAGCCAGGTAATAAGTTTAGATGAGATACTCTAAGGGAATGCCTGATGAAACTGGATTACATTTCATAATTATATTAAACTATTGAGCGAGAAGGTTAGGTACGTGAATTACTGAACATGATTATAAAAGTAAAACCTGCCACTCACTCCAAAATATTGTCTTTAAACTTCTCAAGGTCATTTGAAGCATATCAAACAAACTATTTGATTTCATAATAAAAATCCAGTCTCATATCATGATGATCTCAAAAGTGCAGGGTGTAGTCCTTATTCAACTTGGGACTTCACAAGATTTACTGAGTCTCTTGTACTTTGAACCTCGGTATATATGAAGTAATAAATAAGATCATCCTAAGATATTTCCTCATACTTTGTGAGATAAAAGAATTTGTTCTACTAATAAAAGTAAATATTACAAATTTCTAACTATAATCAAAGAGAAGATCAGTTGACAATCACATTTAAAAAAAATCCTTTATATGTATTTGTGCCAAATAAACCAAGATAATCAAGTGCTTCATTTGTTTATATTTATCTTATATCTATGATTAAATAATCATTCTTGAAAACAAAAAAAAACATACACGTATGCAAATAGTAAACAACATTACCAAAGGTTGAAGCGTCACAATCTCTATAATTCAATTTCTGTTCTATTTCACAGACATGATTTTAGTTATATGCCATAAGTGCCCTACAGAATAATCCCATTGCAATAAATGAATGCGAACTATCTCACAATTACTGCGTGGGTGATGTTTCCTCATCTCTACAACGAGACTGAATGATTGCAAGGTAGGAGAGAGAGAGAGAGAGAGAGAGCGCGCTCCACCGAGTGAAATATCGATTGGTGGGTAATAATAAATCTCTGGAGCTACTTAATTAGATGGCAAACTGGGTCAGACAATCGAGTCCATTAATAGAAGTGAAGAATATAATGGCTTCTATGTGCCACTGCCGTAAACACGATACCTTGACAGACAATTTCTTTTATAGACATGTTGTCATATGTGCATATTGAAGTTAAAGTGGCAATAAGTATGTGTCCTTCAAATTAACCTTTTCTATAGAAACATGGTTTCATCATGCTTTGAATGAAATGGATCTATGCTTAATGGACATGCCAATGTTCCTAGTACTTAAAATGTCAAAATACTTGTAACATGTAATTAATGGAAATGTCAGGTACCATTAGATAACACTTAATGGCCTATATATATGTAGGATTTAAGAGAATAAAAACAAATTGTGTTTGTTGCTTGTAACATGGCAATCAACTCCTGGTTCATTATCATAAAACTGCATTCAGACATTATTGTATCACATTATAAATATGCTTTCACATGAAATCTACCATCTCTCTAAATTTATAATGTCCACTGTCCAGGCCATAAATATAAATTGCATCTCAACAAAATGTTGGATTATTACTTCCTGCCTTGTTTCTCCAAAATCATTCATTATCAGAGTCTGGCCATGCCAGCGCCAAGATATATATTGCCTCTGGGCCAGCCCACATTATTGTACATGTAGTAGATGAGAATGCTATATAAGTTCAATGTTCCTCTAAATGCCTCCCCTTGAAGTAAAACAGAGCTCTCAACATCATGATTGCTGGATTCACAATTGCTCCCCTGAACATTCTTGTAAGCCACGCTTTGTCTCCGATTTTCCTGACCATTTCTAATGTTTTCGATGGGCTCGTATTGCGAAGGGGGGAGGAGCAGTCAGACACTCAGTCTACTAAATCAGAATGGCGTCTTCATTATTCACTTGGATGGAATATTAGAATAACAGAGTAGTCTCCAAGCAGGCATATTAGTCATGTTTGCATCGCAGATTGTGCATCTCAAGATGATCGACCAGAATCATTCTCAAAATCGTTTCACATAAAATCAAATCTCCTGGATAATTAAAAACCAAATATCAATCAGTCTCTATAACTAAAATCAATAGGCTACTTAAGATGGACAAGATCAAACTAAAACAAAATTGTTCACATGACAATTACGGTACAATGTTTTTGTTTTTACTATCCTGAATGTTTTTCTTGTTTTAAAGTACATTGTTTTTAAGAGGAATTCATCCTAGTATTTTGACAAATTACCATTTGTTCATACAATATACAGTTTTACAGGGATGAATAACAAAATTTGAGATGTCAAGTACATTTAAATCATGATCCTGTCTGTTCGGAGTGAGATGGGCATTCTCTGTGTAAAATGATATGAGATAACGCCCATCTGGCCTTCAGCGGATGAAAAATATTGAAGTTCCTAAAATAAATTCAAATATAATATTCCAAGGTTTCATAAGAGATGTACTAGACCTACTCTTAAGAGTTGTAGATCAAACCTGGGTCATAAACCTGTCGCTATGTGTGGTCATATTTCATTTTCCACACAAAGCACTTTCTGTTTCTCTTCACTCCAGATTATTAATCAGGTGTAATTTTCCACTGAGAATACTCAATTTCTCAATGCCAATATGCCCCCTTCATATATCAACGAACAACAAGGACTTATAGGTACGAATAAAATATTAGTCTTTGAGAAAAATATTCTTCATGTAATATAAATTTAAGATATATTTAGTTTTGAATTATTTTTGAGGAAAGCCATATTTCGTTTTCAAATGTACTGTAAAACCAGGATTTTTGACAATTTGTAAACCAAGAAACATTTGCAAATTACAAGAATTCGATGTAGTGTCAGCATGAAAATTATTCTTAACCTGTAGCAGAATTTGTAAACATTTGTGGTGCAAAAATGTTTTTGGTTGTAAAGTAGATGTTCTCTAGAGACAAAAAGAGAGAGCTGACTGTCTCCTAAACAGATGATACATGAGCTTGCGAATCAATGCTTTCCAAACTTCCAACCAATTAATTATACAATTTATATCTCCATTAACATGGAATACATTTCGTGGAGAGGGATGTCTTCTATCCGTCATCAGTCCCTTTAAATTTCTATTCCAGCCTGATCGGAGATGAACAGGGCTGGACACATCAACTACCATGGGATGACAATACACAGAGGTCTGCATATCATCTGTCAGCCTTGTATAAACAACCCTGTAAGTAATATATCCCAGCCAAAGATCTGCTGAAGAAAACAACTCCTCCAGCAAGGGAAGGCTCCGCTTGCTGTTGCTGCTGCTGCTGAGACTGAGGCTAGGAATGCTGAAAGGTCAAAGCTGCAGTACATATCACATCCCTAACGCCTGTCTGTCTGTCTCTCCATCTGTATCTCTCCGATGGCGTATGTCCCTCCCCATCCCCATCAAGGATGGGAATATCTTTACAAAGAAAACTGGCAGCTTCCCAGCACTTTTCTTGTAAGTTTGGCCTGTTACTTGGAAGGCAATAACATCAGTATCAAGTAAACTGTCACTAGCTTGTATTTCTTTCCAGTGGGGTGTTTCACAGAGATCCTAAGTTGAACTTATCTCTAAGTTGGACTTAAAAATTATGGAAAGCCGTAGGATCTCTGAAAATATTTTGTAAAAGTTATTTTAAAAGGCATAAAATGTTGATTCAAATCATTCATATTTTCTATTATCATGGGAGATTTCCTGTTCTTGCTGTGGAATTTATGAAAAGTCTAAAATACTTGTTTTTTCACTTGTGAATATATTTAAATTTAAGACTACAAATGGCTCTCCATAATTTTTAAGTCACACTTAGAGTTAAGTTCTACTTAAGATCTTTGTGAAACACCCCCCTGGAAGATTAAAACCCACCAATACAAAAAGTATACAGTATATAGATGTTTATTTTCAGCACCTTCTATAAAGAGAAGAACCTGGATTAAATATATTTGATAGCCTAAATTTTCAACCAAAAAAAGAGAGAAAAGAAATGCAAGTCGCAAACCTGTAGTTATCTTTGTGCTACAGTATGACCACATTGACATGAAATGAACCATTTCTCTCAAGGAATTGCTAAACCATTTCTCTCAAGGAATTGCTAAACCATTTCTCTCAAGGAATTGCTATCTCACAAATATGTCATTAAATTAATTCTTTTCCAACTTCCCACAGTAAATACTAGTCTACCCACACTTCCATTTTTGAATATTGCAAACAATATTTGGTTCTTGTATAGCGCATATCGCATTATGATATAGCGTCCTTGTGCTCTTCCAAGAGCTTTGGAAATTATTACCCTAGCAAACATTATCAATGGCAGTGCACTTCAAGAAATAGTCCTACCTGATACTTAATCACCTCACCTGGGTGTGGTGTGGCAAATGTAGTTTAATGTCTCAACAGAGGACACTTTCGCTGTAACAGGCATTGGGCTTTCAACTTACCCTTGATAGAAGATCGTGCCATGTGATGACTGCAGTGAACCACTGTGTGGTTGAACCTAGACGGTAGACTTTGACTCGTATTCCAGTCAGCTGATAGGGGGCGTGCATCAACACATCCTGCTCCTTCTGCTCACGAAGCCATTTCTGAGTCTCGTCACGGACCTCCGGATAACGCTGGAAGATTGGGTGTGTGCTCTTCTTTACATTCTCATCCTTAAAACAAGATCATTTTGAGAAACATAGGAAGAGGCAACGTTAGATCGATAAAAAGACATTTCAGATTGTTAGATTGCAGCTCGTGATCATGTAATTTCAACATCAATCAGGTTTTCTCATTACAGCAAGGTTGGTGATTTCTTTCACTTGGGCAGAGGCAATGTAGAGGTGATGAGACCTTGGATATGACTGGAAATGAAATATGTTCATTTGTACACAAACACCCAGAAACTCAAGAAATATACCATAAGGAATAAAAATGAGTAATAAGATAACAGTAGACTAGCATGATTTTCCTCCAAATCTTGATCAAGTATTTTCATTGGAAAAATGTGTCATTTGTTCATGTAAATAAACTTGTACTAAATTGGACAGGAAAAGTGCACAGACGTAATTAAGTGTACACACAAAATTGAATCCCCTAGTTCTGTCACTGTGGCGACATAATCAACAAATTGCAGTACAAGATAGTTTACCATTAAAACTTTAATAATTACAAAATGGCCCCCATGGACATTGAATAATTCAAATTATGGGACATGAAAAAAACACTTGTATATGAACTAGAATTGAACACAAGTAGTTAGGCCTCATAATTCATTATAACCTATTATCAGCTGATCCATGCACTTATCACTATCCCTCTGTAATGCACAAGAATGATGTTTGTTGATTTAAAACATATATGGCCTACAAATTTCTACATCTGCATCACCAGCTCCCTATGTTAGCGCATGAAGGAAACTAGAATGCGAGCGAGGGCAGTAGACAAGGTAACAACAAAATCTGGCATATTTCATGGGGATTTGGATACCAGTGACCTCAAAACGAACAAATATTGGAAGAAAGAACAGGGGATGGGGGGGGGGCAAGTAGACAGATTATCATTAGACTTGGAAGACTTTTCGAAGCCTTGGACCTTGATATTTAAATGTCTAGATTCTATAGTAGACAGTCTAGAGATTAGAATGTCAATAAGTAGAGTTCAATTAATTTTGAGCCTAAATTATGTCCAGCCTCCAGTTACAGAAATGTATCTTCATCTACATTAAATTTTAAATTAATTTAAATTCCCCTTCCCCTCTGCTTTATAATAAATCATTCATTATTCAGACATCAGTTATACAATGTATCTGTACTTAAAAAATAGCTGTGGAGATCATATCTTAACCAGCGCAGCTGAATATATTTTGTATAAAAGCTGCGCTATATAAATGTATATATATTTTTTTTTTTAATCTCCAGAAGTATTACAATGCAGTGATCTCAAGAAGAATGCCAGTATCCCTGAAGTAAAATACTCCTGTAGACATGGTGCTTGAGGAGGCAAGCCTTCACAGGGTCTGATCAGTGAGACTAATTTGAATGGGGAGTAACAATGTGGCTGCACAAACAGCTCACCATCAGTCAACTGGCCCCCTTGACCTCAGCCATGGTGTTGTTTAGATAGCGCTTTTTCCCCCTCCACTATGCCACAGGGAATGATAGAGGTGCAAGCGATACCACATGCCAACACTGCACACTGGTGGTATTACCCCTACAGTACTACAAATAGTCCATATGTCACATGAAGTACCAGTTTGCAAAATCTATTCAGGTAGATTTTTGAATAAATTTCAGCGTTATCATTGAAGCTGTAATGGTAATCCACTTTTACTATTAGAACAATTGAAAAGTTATTTATAACTACATTTTCAAGGAGGCCTAGACTTTCCTTGGGGTGACAGACGGCCTTTTGTTTTCAATACAATGAATATCAGAGACATGTGCACCATCTACTGGAACTGAAAAGTACATGAAAGCACATAAATGTCATATTTCCCATTATAAGCAAGGCAGTATGAGGACATGAAATAAAAGCAAGGAAAATAACAAAGCAAAGTAATTCATGCTTGCATTTCTACACAGTCATGACCTTCTAGTTCTACAATGTGTGAGAAAACTGTCTTTCATGTTTCCTTCAAAATGAAAGTGTTCTACTCCATATGGTGTCACTCCCACGCCCATGACTTTTATTTTATTTTGCTATTGTTTGAGAGAATACATTATTCAACTCTCCCTCAGTGTTGCCCAGTTTATTCTTCCTCTCTCTCCATCCTGTCTTTTTATGTATCCCCCATTTCCAGTCTTTTCAGCTTGTGGTATGAAAACAATATCCCTTCTGTGGAGACGGATTTGACCTCAGTTGCCTTGGCACGAAGGCCACACTTGGCCTGAGCTACATTTAGAGCAGGGATTTGATTGGAATGGGACTCAAATATCACAAGTGCATGCCACCTTCAAGCCACCCCACTGAGACAGGCACAGTAGGAGGGGTTG
>BEXV01000366.1:176301-186625 GCA_003118195.1 Hemicentrotus pulcherrimus | reverse complement strand
CCTCCATAATCTTCTGCCCCCTCTCAACTCCTTTCATATTAACATAAGCAATAATAAAACATAATGCCTGGAAATTCTCTTTCAACAACATAGCATTGTAAAGGGTTATTTCTCTGCGTTGTTTCTGAATCATTAACAAAACACTTTATCCTATTGAAATATTTGAATTGCAATTTGAATGTACCACAAATGCCACTCCAATTTTGTGGCAAATATATCTAGGTTACCAGAACTATTAGCCTACAAGAATTAAATCATCCTTTTCACAAACAGCCTTAACATGATGCAGGCACAAATACATTATTCATGAATGATTTATTCATTAATCTCGTTCGTTACAAGACATGCACGGACATGCTTGCCGTGTATCATCGTGACCTTCTTGTAACCTTATCTCCTGTAATTAAGACTAAGCGTTGAAATGACAAACTCAGAATGCTTATCCTGAAGCTCAGGATACGATGATGGGCATTCAGCTGAGCACCTGCAACCAAACAAGTGGCCTAATGTAAGGTTACGTGTTAGTTACCGGCCGAGCAGTGAGCGACGACTAGTCAGTATTTGTCTTGTCTTCAATCACCCGCTTCAACAGACATTTATTATTAATGGATACGTACAGGCCAGGCTATGAGATGCGACTAAAATAAAGGTAGCAACTTGATACATAATCGATATCTACTGTTTGGAGCCAGAAGGGCTTTAATACATATACTTTAATAAACCCATAGTAAACATCTTTCTGAATATCTATGAAAAGAATCTTTTATAATTAATATGTGTAAACATCCTTTGAGCAGACAACTCATATTGACATATAATATGCCTGGCTAGCTACCATTCATGTACATGTATGTGACTAAAATTAAGGTAGCCACGATCACAAATAATCATATCTTATTGAACAAATAATTAATACATGTACATGTAGGTCTTCTTAACCATTGAGGTGCATGAGCCTATGAAAGCAAGAGTAACCAATAAAGCAAAAGAATGAGAAAAAAATGACGAAAGCACTGAGGAAACAGATGCCACTTCTAATGGCTATATTTACCAACTCTGCAATGAACACACTTGTAATCGGATAGTGCGAATAATTTCCCTGGTACTATCAGATTCCTGTGTTTTGCTTTTGGATGATATCGCCTGACTGATCAATGAATATTTGCTTCCTGGCTGAGCACTGATAATTGAATTAAGTAGTATCATACCACATGCGTACTATGGAAACTGTAACGAGGCTATTTACATCCACTCTATTGTTTCTGAATAACACCTTTCATATACAGTCTGTGTGCAGTTGTAATCCAATCAGAATAATCAATACCTATCTACATCTGTCCACATTTCATAGATACTGTACATGTACATGTTTTGAACAAAAATCATGCCGCTTAGAGATTATATGATCAGTTTTTCTCCTCATATTATCAAATCCAAATTGTTTCTCATATGGTTCTTCTAAGGAAAAGTTACACAGCAGCAAAATTGATTTTTTTTAAAAATAATTTTTATGGTTTGTTAAAGCATTGTAAACTCATTAAAGAATGAGGGCCTTTTTTACCCAATAAAAACATCTTAATAAAGCCACATAGCTGGAAGAAGCTTATCGCAAATGTACATGACATGACTGTCCATCTATAATTTTGTACGCTTTTGCAATGCTGATAATGTAAGCAGACATTAACAATATTGTGTATAATACTGACCTCTCAAGAACTAGTTTTCTTCACAGTTCACACTGTTTCTCTATAGAAAATTCATTATCGAGTGAGTGTGTGTGTATCTAGTTTTTGACACCTTGCTATATACTTCATTTGATGTTCTAGTTTCTATGAGCCTCTTGCATAAAGTGCCATCACACCACTAGACGGACTACCACCCATCCTTCACCCCAACTAGAACTATTCCTGGCTGTCCTCAATTCTATTTTCTCTTGACGTGTCCCCCCCTTCAACAAGCCCCAATCACAACATTCCTGGGACTCGCTAATCTGACAGTCTGCCCATCAATAGTTAGGTTCACACGGACAATCCATCAGCTCAAAGCTTAGGTCATTGTTTTTTGAAACGTTGAGGTAATCTTGTAGTGATGGAATTTGGGGACAAACTCGTAGTTATGAAACTTTAAATTTAGATTCAAATTAATTATCCGATTTTACAGTTTGCACGATAACCAAGAGAACTTGGAAGGGGACCTCACTCAATGTTATGAGCCATGCGGATGACGCATTCATCTTTAAGGTTACGCTAGCTTGTAGTTAAAAGGAATGCTTGCCTGGCTTGTATTTTAAAACTTTAAACACACATTGTTTCGGTCCCATGTGAACCCTCCTTGTCGTTGCTGGTGGATCATTGTTCGAAACGTTGAGGTTTCACAAACTTGAAGTTTAAAACTCCCATGGTCCTGCATGAACATAGCTATTGTATCTAGGCCACGCAAAAGATAAATGGGGATGTTTGTCCCATTCATACACAATAACAAAAACAGAAATCCTGAAAACCTTTCTCCAATTTCAACCCTGACCTTTTCACACCTACCCAGCGGCTCTTACTTCACTAATGCAATCAAACGCTTAGCCAAGTCAATGGAAACTCTTACAGCCGCTACACTACTTTCATACGGGGGCCCCCCTCAAAATTCGCACTCGGATATGACTTGTGCCAAATAAGTGACATCATTAATTTTTACACAGTACAATCAGATGATGGATACAAATATCGCCAAGTGAATTGTACATGTCATTGTTGTCATAATCATTTTCGGTTTCTTTCCATTTTCATTTTTCCGAGAAACTTAGATATAATTATCTTGTGCCATATATACATTTTATTTCTACATACAGTAATGTATGTGTTTCCATTCAAGTGTTTTGTTTACCTTTTTAAGTTATATATCCATCAATAAACTTCTATATATACAGGCATTTATGGTCACAAACTATGTTAACGACATAACACAGGCCTTGGAAGTACAAGAGTCTGCTACCCTAGTACAGTATGTGTCAATTTCAACTAATGAGTTTACTATTTGTACAGGGGTTGTTAATTGCTACTTCCTCTATTGCATACTAAAACTGAATGTCAGTGTTCAAAGGCTTTTATTTTAATGATTATCATTACTTTAGATTTTACCATCCACGTCTTTAAAATTGACAAAGGACTTCATGAATATTAAAGTAAAAATTATACTTTGTTCATTTCCTATTTCAATATGAGTCATTGAATAATCACATGGAAATGACCAGAGGACTGAAACAGATTACTTCCCACTGTATGTGCAACCCGGTTTAACATATTAGAGGTTTATAAACAACATGTGCCTACATGGTTAATACACTTACTGTCGCTCTTTATTCTCTTGATAGCTTGACCTAGATGTCCTATATAGATATTGATCTAAACATCTCCTTCTCATTAACATGTTGATTGAGAGTCAGTTTGGCTGGCACTCTGTTCACATGTGGCTTCTAGTTTCCAGGTCGGTAATAGGAACATAAATGTTGGCAAACATTGGACTTCCTCTTTGTTCATCGTGAACAATATTTGGCCTACTTGCGATGACTTTCAATTATGTTTCCAATCTTGCACTTTGAACGTATTTCATTCTTTTAGCATTATCTGATTGATAACCAAGTCAAATATAATATACGGCATTGGTGATAAAATAATAAATGAAATATAGGTTTTGATGGGTTTCTTTCACCTTACTACTTAGAAAGCATTCGTATTCTTGTAATTAAGCAACAAGGGGAACTACATCTTTATGTCCCTGATAATGATGACTAATGCCTAACCACATGGCACTAGCACATTTACTTGGTTTTGAACCCAAGACCTCACGGATATACAACACCACTGATCTACCACTAAGCTATTGCCACTCCACAATATTGGCAACACCACTGTTCATCAAACCACAAAGATTTTTTTCCATAGCTTTTTTTAGAGCTTTACACAGCTAAATCACTCACCGTTCCCATGATAGCTCTTTCTTTTTGTTAATCCCGCTACCTGTGACCTCATCATGCACTCTGACTCTGCCCAGTCAGTATAGATTTTAATAACTTTCCATTAATGCCTCAATAGAAAGCAACATAGGAATCTTATTGCACATGGAAATCTACTAGTACTGTATGTGAAGGCCCATAACTTTGGAACCTCTCCCAGTGTCACTGACACTATGCTCAGACGTTGAAGTCTTCAAAAAAGCCCTTTAAACTTATCTCCTTCATAACGGTTACCATTGATTGTAAATTGCACTTCGTAAGGTGCATTGTGAAGGCCTACAGCCCTGAGAATGGCTATAGAAGAACTTATTTTGTTTAATTATTATTAGTATTGTGACCTCATCATGCACTCTGCCCAATCAGTATAGATTTTAATAACTTTCCATTGATGCCTCAATAGAAAGCTAGCTAGGAATCTACATGGAAATCTACATGGAAATCTACATGGAATCTACTAGTAGTACATCCTACAACTTCAGTAACCTCCTTTTATGTGAACAAACTTACCAGGGCAGGCCAGCGTACTGTGCTTGGTTTGCTACCATAGGGATCGACCCTCTCACCCCAGACGAGGCTCTTCTCTACCAGAAAGGCTTGATGTGATGGGTCCTGGACCTTCAGCCATTCACGCTTCTCCCAATCAAGACTGTCTACTTCCACATAAACCTGAACAACAAACAAAAAGAACAGGGGGAAATGGTTAGTTTACAACGCAAATTCATAACACTATTTAAAGGATGATTCGAATCAACATTCTCAAAAGATACATCAAAGGGAAACTATAATATATGAGAAAATAAAAATTAAATCAATATTTGTTTGGTAATATTACTGGATAATACATATTATATCTAGATTATCTAAAATGGTTGTCGATTTAATTTTTCTCCAGGTTAATTACTATCATATTCAAGACTTTTAATACAATTCTTAGCACAACTTGTAACTAAAGTCAGGCATCAGAAGCATTACACAACTTTCTTATTATCACTTTTCTGTCAGGTTTTCACAACATCATTTCTTCTATAAGAATGTGACTTGCATGTACATGACAAAACCAAGTTCATCATTTCCCCCATGTAAAGGTATAAATGCAAACATAACCTGAACATCCATCCAACTCCAAGCTTGAAAGACATTTTGGCTCAGTCCACATGGGAATGAGTCATGTCCGCAATTACTTGAAGTCTAAGATTCATTCGGATTTGAAGGTTTAAAGGAATTACGTCAATAATTCTTTAATAATCAAAATCTTGCTTTAAATGGGTAAAATGCACTTTTCTTTCTTACTCAGGGTTGAAGATAATTGAAGTTGCAGATTAGAAAGAAAACTTCTCCTTTTCTGGTTTTGGTTTGTATAACTGAAAGATCTTTGAATTGTAGAGGCAGACATACTCTATCCATTCAACATTACAAACCAAGATTTGAAAATGAAAGGATTTGAAACTCTCCCCCCCCCCCCCCTCCCCTAACTACATGTAATCCTTGTTCACAAAACTGTTCCAAATAGCCTACCTTAGCTACATGTACATACAGGTATCAACAGACAATATCAGAGTAACCCAAAAGCAAATAATGAAAGAACAAAAATTGCAATAATATACTTCCTAAACAAATCTAGTTTGATTTTGAAAACAAATCTAGTTTGATTTTGAAAAGAAATGACTCATGGATGTATTTGCACTTCCATCAACCCTCTTCCGTGAATGGTTGTGTGGTTTCCTTTTGTTATAGAACCCAGCGCACCTTTCCCAAACCAAAACTCTGAACTCAACATACTCTTTCTCAAACTACTTCAATTTCAAACAGTCATACTGGGAAATGTTTGCCTAAACAACAAAGGAGACATAGACATGGATAACGGAGCACTCCTATCCAATACAATGCACTCGATTCTGAAAGGCACACAAAGGCCATACACTCGCACAATCATTACAATACCTCATCAATAACCTCGACTCTTCTGTCAATATGTAATAACCACACGTTAAATTGAGATTCTTTGCCAGGGTATTGTAGCTACTCCCCTGCCTACCTGAGCATATTTCACAGGCCTCTTAGTCTTGCAGCGGTGAGGTGATGAGTAAATACACGCCACAAGACGCCCAGAATACTTTTTTCTACACAATGAAAAGGGGACCCGGTCTCCCTCAACCAATCTCACACGAAAATTGAAACACGACGGAAGAGAGGAGACAGACAGACCGACCAAGGTGGAGATCCAGGGAGAGAAAACTTTGCTGCACAAGATGGCGGTTATATTCTGGGAAGTCTGCACGAGCTCAATCAGCTCAATCGCCTTCTATTTAGCTAATTGGAAGCCGAGCCTGCCTGCCTTGCGTTGTAGTAAGAATCCAAGTTGAATGCCCTAGGGGCATAAGCAGGCATGCTGGAAGAACAGAAGGCAATATATATGTGTGTATCCATAGAGGGGGAAACAGATCACACACAGACATTTCTTGGACACAACAAAACCATTAGAAACGACCTCTTGTGATAGTAATCGTGATAGTAATCGAGATATTAATGGATTTCTTGATAGGGAGAGGGAAGGGAGATAATGCCATAATGGAATTTGAAGATTTCCTGAACAGTTTACAGCATATCCAAACAAGCGTACTCTGGTTTAACACAGATACAAATGCAAAAATTACCTGTGCTTACAATTCCACACATTAACAGGCCTCATATTTATTACGCGAAGGCCAGTTACTTGTAGGCCTACAAATAAAATCAGTTATCAAACTATTGTTCTCAATTTTAAAAAATGGCCAAGCAGTAATGCTTTTCCCTAAAATCAAGAAAGAGAAGAGAGACCTACCGACAATTCCATCCACATCATTCACTCATAATAATAATGCACTTTTGAGTTTTTAATACATTAGCAGTACTTAATTTTTTAATACTTCTCTTTCCTCTTTCATCTCCACTTTTGTTAATTTTACAGACACATTTCACCACGACTTTTCATAAGTGCACAAGTAAGGTGAGAGAGACAGACAGACAGACAGAGACAAACAGACAGAGAGAGAGAAGACAGAGAGAGAGAAGACAGAGAGAGAGAGAAGACAGAGAAGACAGAGAGAGAAGACAGAGAGAAGACAGAGATAAGACAGACAGACAGACAGAATAAGAGAGAAGGGGATAGAAAAAAGCAAGTTCTAACACACATAAGAGGGCATGAAAAAGGGCGAACAATGGCAGCCCCAGATGACTTTTTAAAAACGAGAGAAAATGTCCTTCAATTAACTCAGCGTGAGATAATCCATTAGTGCCCTGAAAGTGATAGAAGGCAAGCATGCTCTAATTAGTTACTCGCTTCAGTTCATCACTGCATGGCCTTGCATCGTCAAAAGGCATGCTATTATTACACTATTGATTGGGACATCATAGCAAGGCCAATTCTAGTTTGGTAATTACTTGACTGATGTGACTCTGCTTTCTGCTCTGCTTCCATCTAAAAGTACTAATTATTAATATATTTAATGTTTCTCGCTGGAGTTTAATTTGTACACGAATTTTCTTTCTTTTAATTGCTGGAAAAACATACCGGTATGCATTGTAAGAAAGATTCCAATGACATCCATGAGAATTCAAATTTTTTTGTAATTTGTATTCTTCATTTTTCTTTGAACTCTTAAGGTTGAATGAAGTTTGCTTTGAAATTTTCTTCAAAACCTACAGATTTCGTTTTCGGATATATCATATTTGAAACATTTACTTTGTCATTTGATTTGTCTGTCTACAACCGAACTAAATGTGCATATCTTTTTCCAAAACTAATTTAGAATATGAAGGTATCTGAAGAGCCATGCTTTTCAGGGAACATGTTTTATCTGATGTTCTTCAACACTTGCATAATAACAATAACGCTCACAAATTATTTTTCACCTCTCCCCAGAACTCAACCTTCCCTTGAAGGCTCCTTTACTTTGTGAAATGTTAGTATTTGCAAGCCAAATCCTAAACCACTGACTCATTTTTGTTTTCTTCCAACTTACTAACTTTGTTGAATGTCTGAAAATTTCTGAACCTCCTCAAGGTCATGGTTACCTTTCTCTTTCCAACAGCCTTTTCACACACAGCTAAAATTCATCGTATCTAGTGATGATAAGAATCATCGTAAAAATTTAGTCATGATTATAGACAAAATTTCCCAGTGTGAACATCGGTTATACGATGTTGGGATAGATACGAAGTCGCGATCTATACGCCCCTAAAAGCAGGCTACAGATACGAAGTTCGTATCTAGAGAGCTTGACATTTTGTGTGTGAAAGGAAATTCGTGTTTAGTCATGATTAAACTGGATGGAGCGTGCGCTTTGATTGACGTGACATGACCTTCAATGCGCAATGGCACTACTGCGCATTTTACGAGCAGTAGTTAATCACGAAACGATTAAAGATCGCACCGAAATTTCTGTGTGTGAAAGGCTCGTGATTAGTTTAAACACGTTCGAAACACGTTTAAACTAGTCATGTTTAAAGAATTTTAGCTGTGTGTGAAAAGGCTGCAACTTACTTGATCTAACTAAATGCATATGCTGCCAAAGCCAGCTTGTTTGGGTAAACCTTCAAATTTAAATTATAGGGGTCAATTCGAATAGGTTGTAACTGACTACATGTTAGCTTCTTCGATCCTCCGTGGAGAAGGAAAATGTTATTTTTTTACATCCAGAGCCAGGTAAATTATTCATGTGGCAAATAGCATGAACCTCAATAGGGAAAGTACCAGCAGTGTCAATCACTCTATGGTTGAAGTAGTATCATCAGAGGTGTAGGCAATATCAATTTTCGCTCATTTCCTTGTTTAAGATATTATTTGAATGCATTGTTTGAATCTTGTGTAACATCTAATTACTATGGGCTCGAAGCAGAAAGTTAACATGACTGCTGCCGTTAAGCAAGTTCTAAAAAATATGAGTCTGGCAGCTGAAAGTAGGAAACAAATTCATGTGTTCAGGTTTATGAGATACAATACATGGTATATTCAATGATGTTCAAACAAACTTGACAAAGTAGTTGTACCAATTTACCTGCTGAGAGTTTGAAGGGCAATAAATCTACCTGGTATGTAAAATGGTTTCAATTAACTCTCTTCCAGCTCCCAGGAGACACATTAGTAGCTCACAATGGGTATTCCAGTTTAAATACAGGTCTATAGATATTCATCCATTCTATCAACATCACTAATTCAATCAGAAAATACCAGGAAAAGGTGAACCTGTTTCCACCACAAATACCATCGCTAAAACGAGAGATATAAAAACGTGAGTGAGCACTAGAAGTGTGAATTGCAATTAATTTCTACACAGGAGCTTGATGGAAATGAACGACCTTGATTAGTCTGGGTTGAATGAGAAACTGAACAAATTGAGGCAGCATCCACTTATTGGAAAATCAATAAGAGAAACCACACTCCAGCCACCACAAAAGGGGTCACACTCAGGATGAAAAGTGTGAAGAACCCCAATCAATACTGTTCTGCTGGTTCAAACTCGACCTATTGTTCACCTATCGGCTGCTGTACCAGAACAAGGTACAATTAGCTGGAAGAGAAACAAAAGGAGCGAAAAATATCACATGACCTTACCTATGGCATGGCCGGCCCACTGTATGCTACATCAATCAAACTCCAGTGCGATATTAGATGCATGCCAGCTCCAATGCTTATTATTGAACCATGTCTCATGATAACAACTTTAATACAGGCTCCCTGTCTGCCTACCAGTCTGTTAGAGCACCACGCATACACAGCGAGTTACAAGGCAAAGGCTATGTAGGGCTCCCTCGCTTGTTGATTGACCTTTGGTTTGGAATGGAGACATACAGTATCATGCAGGGGAGAGACAGAGAGGAAAGAGGGAAATTTGCCGGAACTACTTTCTTGCTTGTCTGACCCTCTTCGTTGTGTGTTGGGAGGGTTGGGAAGTGTGTGTGGTGTATATGCGTGCCAGTCACTGACCCCTCAGTGCTTGTCAACTCATTTTGGTGTGGTTTGTGTGAGATTGTTGTTTGCATTGTTCATCCAAACAGGATTTTCCTTGTGGTAGAACCATGAATAATATTGTTGACGACTTGTTCAGCTAGCTGCAGGTGTATGGAAACATTTCTATACATCCCACCAGAAACCAGGGACATAATACATGGAATGGAACATGAATAACTCAGGAAATGTATGGATGATTAACTGTCATGCCTTGAAGCAAAAGAAGGTGTGCAGAGTTTACATGAGGTTGTCTACATCAACACCACTTCATTAACATAAATTCTTTCTTAAATATTTTGAGCATTTCAAGGAAAACGACCAATGGACAT